>VDFB02261225.1:0-42750 GCA_007258455.2 Sequoia sempervirens | reverse complement strand
ACAAGATTTTTGGAACCTTCTAGAATTAGGGTTTTTACAAGGTCATTTTTTCATTTGACGTGTTAATGAAAAAACCTTGATGTGTCAGCAGGAAAAACCTTGATGTGTTAATGATTTTTTTTTGGGGGGAAAACTCCATATCTTGTTACGAGTGTATAGATGTGTCAGCAGGAAAAATTTGCATGATCAATCCCCATATACCAACAATCTTGAAATATAAAAATATAAATAACTTTACAAAAGATGATATGAATATGAAGGAAAATGTTTATCAAGTTGCCAATATTCTAATTTTTCTTCATTTAAACCAAATTTGTGGGTAGGAAGTTTACTAAATTATAAGAATTCTTGAAAAGTGTTTTCAATTTTTTGTTGAGTGATGATTTGATCTCTCTCCCTCTAACCCATCCATTGGATCCCAACAACCCACTTTCTAGGACATATAATGAACAAAACATTTTAATCCTTCCAAAGGGTTAAAAGTCATTAAAAGCAATCACACATGGATCTTAAATGATAATCATAGTGTATGCTAATACAATCAGAACATAAATCAATAGTATTCAAATTGAATTAAGCAAATTAAGTTACATTTTATTAAACATAGAAAGCATATGAAATCAAGAAACCATGTAAAACACAAAATACTAGGCATTCATTGAGAACTCTTTCTAAAAATTGCTATCACCAAAGAATACTAAGCTTTTATTAATCTCAAGAACAAGAGTAATTTAATACAATCCACTTTATCTTCTTCAATTTGATAGTAGGGTAAGTACATGGAAATAGAGGGTAAAAAGGAAATCAAAATTCAAGACACTTTTTTGAAATTAGCCAAACCTGAATTTTGATGCATAATTTGAGATACTTACAATCAAAATTCAAAGATGTGATTAAAACAATAATTATGCTACTTTAAGTCTAATTTCTAAAGTACTAAGATGTTTACAAAATAGTTAAGTTTAAGATGGTCAAACATTGAGTGTACACAAAAGTGTTCATATTTTTATCACTACATAATCTTTCTTTCCCTCCTTTCTGAGGGGAGATAAGAGTAGGTATGACACATAGGCTCATGTTTTTCCTTACAAATACTTTTCCAATATTTTAGGAAATTGACTCCTCATTTTCTAGAGGAGTTGACTTGTTAGTAGTATGATTTGGAAATTCGGCGCCTAGAATTAGATCAATTTGTTGAGTAATTCCTCTTGAAGGAGGCAAACCGGCTAGTAGGTTAGCTAATATCAAATTTGAATATTGTTGTAGCAATTTTTGCACCTCCAACAAGATTTTTTATTGATCTAATTTTTAAATTTGATTATTTTTGCAGCAATATTTACACCTCCAATGGGATTGATTGTTGATCTAGTTTCTCCTTTTCTCAAGGGTATAGAAAATAACAAATCTCACCCATGGACTCTTTGAAAAAATCTTTCCAACCAACTACAAACAAAGATAAGATCCACTATTTCAAATGATCCTTGTCCTTTAAAAGGCTTCGAGATATAGAGTTTACCCTCATGTTGTAGATCCCATGTGTTTTCTTTACCATACTAAACTACATTCTTGTCATATTACTAGGGTCTACCCAATAGAAACAACATGCATCCATTAGCACTACATCATAGAACACTTGACTTCATAAGGACCAATTTTGAAGGACCAACAAGACAAGATTGATTCACAAGCACACCATGATCCTTTTTCAACTAGATAATCTTATAGGAATTCCATTTTGGAATGCAAGTAAGCTATAATTTTTCACCATTTCTATACTCAATAGATTATCAGCAAATCTTCCATTTACAATCACCTTACAAAATTTTCATTTACACTTTAATTTTATTTAGCACACGCTCTTCCTCTTCCAATTAGCTTCAAGGTTTTCTTTGTCCCTAGATATCTAGGTTCTTTTCAGCATCAAGTTCTTTCTCATATTTTCTTCAACTTCTTCTATCAAGGGTTCTTCTTCTTCTTTTTTCTTATTGGGCCACCGTCACCCTTTTCAATTTTTGAGGGTAGTCTACAACCCTATTTTATTCACTACATATACAACACCTCAAGGCTTCCAACTTCAAGAAAATTGTTGCCTTCATCCTCTACCTCTAAAACCTCCTCTTCCTTGGAAGTTTAACTTCACATTAACTTATTTCTCTTCTTTGTTGGTAGGTTTGGAGGAACTTCCCCTTCCTCTACTCAAATGTTGCCACCTCTTTTGCTTGCCACATTGCCTTTCCTATTCAATTTTTCCTCTACTTTCAAGGCACTCTCATATGTTTCACCCATGTTACACCCCATGTCTTATTACCTATTTACTATTACTTTGTATGGTAAATTTCTTTAATAAATGTGAATGTATTTTATATATATGAATTCTGATGGAATATGATGAATGAATGTTTGATTCTTTTTAATGTTTTATGATGATTTTGTATATGAAATATATGTGATGCAAATGAGTATATGGATTCAGCTAAGTATTGTTATGATGAACAAAGTTGAATGTAGGAATAGGTTCAAGCCTCCAAAAGAGAGGGGAAGTATCACTTAGGAGAAGAAATTGGTAAGGTAACCTTTAATTCAGTCTTACTAAGCATTCACATACTCACACCCTAGTTGGTCTTAGTTAAGTCAAGATAGTGAGGTAGATGGTAAGTGATCTTCATTTTAGTTGTGTGTGTTTAAATTGATTTGTGATCTTGTTTTATGAATGTTTGGAATGGGGTATGTGATGAAGTCTTGATGATAAGTGGAAATCCTTCCTTGTGTTTATTGTTATGTCAATGGGATATATGCATAAATGTGTGTGTGTGTGTGTCTATGGTAAACTCATACATATGAGTGAATACGTACATGGGTATATGTAGGTAGACGTACCTACACATGCTCATGGACAGATTACCCATATGCATGGGAATACTGATTGGACTAAGGTGACATATATATATATATATATATATATATATCGATCGATGGAATTGTGTGTATGAGCGTTTTTATAAAGATATTGAAATGATATTACATATATGTGGTATATATATATATATATATAATCATATATATATATATACATAATAATATTTTTTATATTTATATGTTGTATATATGTGTTTATTAATTAAATGTATTTGAATAACTCTATGAAATGATTGATATATATATATATATATATTGATATATATATATATATATATATATATATATATATATATATATATATATATGTATGATATATATATATATATATATTAATAAAAGTTATTGTGTTGATCTCCATGCGCATAAACATAGTGCTAATATTTAGTGAAGTGTTGGATTAAATAAAGTGCATATAACACATATGGCACAACCTTTTTAAAGGAATACCAACTAGCGCATAAAGTATGTAAGACTAATTCAAACCAAAGGATGAAGCACGTATGAGTACATGCGCTTTAATGTAAACACTTGAAGGGATGTGTAAACTGTTTTAAATGCCTTGAGAATTAGTCAAATCCTACGCTATAAACTTGGGAACCAATATTTGAAGGTGGTGTCATATTATCAAGAGTTTGGAATGCTTAAGAGGTCTTCAAATTATGCATAAGCCTGCAAATAGAATAGAGACTTAGTCAAGTGCAAACTTGGCAGAATTTTGTAAAGGAATTCAAATTAAAAACTATTTTAAGCTTGTTGTCCCATATATCAAGTCGAATCAGCCATTTAAATGGTGGGGACTGTGATGTGTTGTAAACCTGTGAGTTAGCTTGGTGATTCATTGCATGAGGATAGAAAGGTGGCAAGAATATTAACTTGTTTATAGCCTTTGGTTGCTCACAAATTAGTATAAATAGAGGTGTTCATTCTACCAATTGCATCACTTTTCAATCTGATTTCTTTATGTTATTATGTTGCAAATTTAGTGCAAAGTGAGTTGAGATATTGTGAGGTTGAGAGTTGTTTTGTTGTTTTCTTTGGTTTTGTTGAGAGATTTAGAGAGAAGCTAGTAGAGGACTTTGGGTTGTTCATAGTGGAGTTGCAAGAAAACTTGAGCCATTAAGCTAAGAGGGAAGATTATTTGAAGTTGGAGCTTTAAACATGCATGTTGATTTCTACTTCTTTGTTATTGTGTTAGAAATATTGTTTATTATATAGCCATTTTGAAAATATTGTCTTTATGTGTGTTATGATGCTTGCAATTCTTTTGAAAGTTCTTGATTGTTTCTTGTATTGGAAATCCCTTCACTTGGGTTTATACATATGTAGTTATTTATACCATAATGGGTTTTATTCGATTATAAAGACTATTTGTACTATGCATTGATTGTTGGTACTATATGAAATAGAATAATACTCTAAGTGTGTAGCATAAGATAGAGTTGTTTTAAGATACCTGATTTCTATGTCAGCTAATGTGAGTCAATGGATAGGTTATTCATGGGGTTAGGATAATCCATGAGAAAGGGAATCACCTAAAATAGAATAGAATAGAATACTAATGGTCAATAAAAATTGAGCAATTGTAGTGGTGAATATAGATGGCCCTCACTCGAAGTACTGGGTGTTGAATCTTTGGCCAAATTAGTGTAGGTAGCCATTGTCTACACTGTCAATTCACTATGATCCAAGTACATACTAGGCTGAGAATATCATAGAAATAGAGGTTAACTTTATGGTAAGCTCTAGCTATTTAGGACACATCACTATGCTCAGAAAAGGCTATTTGAAGGATGAGGTTACCAAACCAATCTCTTTGTCAAAGGGAGGGCCATCTTACCAAGTTTGGTAGATGTACAGAGGACTATAGTTAGTCCATGGTTGGTGGAAAAGAACTTGAGTGATGCTTCTCCTCATGCAGTTGGTGGCCAAGATTTGGGAGGACATTTTGGACTATTTGTATTTCTAGTTCTTGTAAGCTTGTCATGTGTCCATCTATATGAAAATTTAAATGTGAAACGTTATCTTGAATATATTTATGTAAAGTTAATTCATGCTTATATTATTGAAAACATTCTTTGTATATGCAATAGAAAATTTTGGAAAGGATGTGTTTCAAGTGGTGCATTTATTATTGAAAAGAAAAGAAAATTTTAGTGCTCTTGTTGATAGATGCATAAACTATTCACTTGTGGGTAAAACTTAGAAAAATTATTGAGTAGAACAATGGGTGTGTTACAACCCACAATGTTCACTTTAAGTAGGGCTATCTTATCTTGGAGTTGAAATTTAAGCCTATTGATGTATCTTTTTGTTGCATGCTTAGAATAGTCTTGTAAATTAGTCCTCATTTGCAACCTCGGAAATTCCTCAGTATAAGCTTGTATTGTAGGCTCCTATTTAATATTTTAAAACTCTTTAAAAAGATTTTAGTTGATAATCAAACATAAACTTATCTTTCAAGTGTTATAGCATCTTTGGCCACATTTGGATTTTCTCGTTCCCTTGTATTCTCTTAACATTTTGGAGATTCTCCCACTAAAGAGAAACATGAGACTTCATTTTTTATGTTGCAACCTTGACCCTTCATGGATTAGTTTCCTCAATTCCCTTCATCTTATAGTATTTCTCTAACTCTTGAATCCAATCCATGAACACTTCTATACATAGTTCACCTTTAAAATTAGGTACTTTAACCTTAACCTTGGTTCCTTATTTGGCTATATCTTCAATAAGCCTTTCCATGGGGTCTATGGCTCCAACCCAACCCCTTTGAACCTCAAGTTCTTCCTTAGAATCCTCATGAGGCAACCAAAATTTAAGGGCCTCTAAACTTCTAATTAATTCATCATCTATATCTCCTCTCCATCTTGCATCCATCCTACCTCTTCATCCCCATTTCACATGGGCTACCTTCTAGGTAATTATGGTTTTCTCTTATACCAAAATGATGTAAGCACTCCTTACTCTAACCTGCAATTTTTTTTATGTCATAGATAGACAAACAAAGAACACAAATCACCAAAAAAAAAATAGAAGTACAACATTACATAACCTCAAGCAGTATGTACAACAGAGATATACTAAGGAAAACCAACTGTATGAACCATCAAAATGAAGCAAATGTCCTGTTATTTTCTAGAAAGCTGAAGCTTTCACTTAGCCTCTAATCTATCTATTCTAATCCCCAAGATCTAAAAACTAACCACTAAATCCCAAAAACATGCATTTACCTCTATTTTAACCTTCTAAACTAAAAATAGAAATTAGTTAATAGTTGTTCACTTATTCCCCCAACAAAAAAAGAGCAATTGAAAAAAGTTACAAACTACTATATTTAGTAAAACAAAATCCTTAAAAAAATTGAGCAGAGAACTAAACCAATAAAACGTAGAAGTCTTCATTGAAGGTGATCCACATCAACGAGTAGAGGAGAGTACCTTGCAAAAAGAGCATTGACCCTCCTTAAATGCCAAGGCCACAACATATTAAGAATGCCATAAGCTAATTTTGATCTAAGATTCATTTTAAATATAAAACTAATTGCCTCAAATGGTATTGTTGAAGAAATGTCAAATAGGAGCCATGTGCAAATATACTTGTATTGTAAAAAGGACATAATACATTGTTTTCCCTTTGAAATTGAAGAAAAGAGCTGCACAAAGAGACCAAAATTTTATCTTTTGGCAATTCTCTTGTGATCATCCTCTAGCAGGGAGAATTTGTTTGCATCCCATAGATACAAGAAACTGATTTATTTACAACTTAGAATGCTTCATTAATGAAATTTTTGTTTTTGTACTTAGTAAAATAAAATGAAACTTGCAATCAATCTCAAATACAATAGAATGGTGCACCATATTATTCAATAAGGTATGTTGAAATTAAAAGTGGAATGATAGAGAGATTGGTAAATAACAAATAGGAAGAGGGTGCTCCACAAATACACAACTACTCTAACTGCAGGTGATAATGGTAGCCCATAGTAGCCATAATGGTAGTCATACCAACAAAAAGAAAATTTACATAAAAGGTAGTAAACAATGTAGTACTTGTTTATTATTATGGCGGAGGGGCTGGGCCGGTTTCTTAAACTCTGGGTTTCTCAAGGCTTGATATAGGGCTAGCAATGGGGTTTGGGTCTACCACCACTCTCTCATCTCCAGTTTGTGGATGACACTTCTCTCATGGGGATGGCTCACATTCGGGAAGTTGAATCCTTTAGGTAGGATCTGGATATCTACCTTGTTGCTTTGGGTCAGAAAGTTAATGAGCAGAAGTCTTCTATTTTCTTCTTTAATAGTCCATAGGTTATTCAGCGGTGGATTGCAACTATTTTGCGGTTTCAAATTGGGTCTCTTCCCTTTGTCTATTTGGGTATTCCTCTTGCTATTGGTCAGCAGTCAAGGTCCTCCTGGCAGTTGTTGCTTGATAAGCTGAGGTGAAAGGTTACTCATTGGACTCATCGGTGGTTGTCTGCAATGGCTAGAGTGACTCTTCTCAAGTCAATCATTCAAGCCTTGCCCATCTACAAATTCTTTGTTCAAGTGAGTCCTACGTATTTCCTTAAGGAATTTGATGCTCTCTCACATCAATTTCTTTGGAGTGGTAACTTGTAGTCTACTAAGTGGAGCCTTGTTAATTGGGAATTTGTGTGTAGACCAAAGCAGGATGGTGGTCTTGGTTTACGTTTTGCTATTTTGAACGGGAAAGTTCTTGCTGCTAAGCTTTACTAGCATTGGTGTACCAATCAACACCAGTTATGGGCTTGGATTCTCAATCATAAATATCTTAAGGTTGTTCCTTTTGTTGAGGTTCCTCATTTTTCTCTAGAGGGGAGTGGTTCTATGATTTGGCAAACTTTGAAAGTGGGGGAAAATTTGATTAAGTGAATGCTTTTTTGGATTTGTCATTCGGGATCACAAGCTTTGTTTTGGTTAGATTCTTGGGATGGTCACCCATCTATTATTTCTTCTTTTCCTCACCTCCAGTCCCTTTCTGATGTTTTTACTATGGTTGGTTGGGACACTGTTGAGAATTATAAGGTTGCACAACATAGTGGTTCATTTGTTAGCTTTCGTTGGAAGCATCCTTTTGAGTGGCCACCTGGGGGATCTAAGGAGGATAGGCGAGAGTTAGCTCAGCTTCTGGCTTCTTGTGCTTGTAATTCTTTGAGGGGACTTGATGTCCTAGCTTGGGATGGTTCTGATTTGTCTGGGAAGTACTATGTGTCTGCTGATTATAAGCAACTTAGTAGGCAGTTATTTGGGGATGGTGAGGTCCCTTGGTGGAAGCAAGTTTGGTACAAGTTTTCATGGCCCAAGGGAAACTTTTTCATGTGGTTAGTGGCTCATAACCGGTGTCTTACTTGGGATAACCTTTGCAAGTGGGGTTTCCAAGGCCCTTTATTTTTTGTTTTGTGTCGTAACTGTGAGGAGAGTGTCTCCCATCTCTTTTTTCAATGTTCCTATGTTAGGGAGATTTGGCATTTTTGGTGGAGGGTGTGGAATATGCTCTGTTGGCATGTTTCTTTGCTGGCTGAGTTTGTGGATCAGTGGGGTAGGGCCCCAGTTTCTACTTCCTTCCTTCAAGCTGCTTGGGCTCTTGGCCCATCCTTTATTATTTGGAACCTTTGGTTGGAGAGGAATCGTCAAATTTTTTAGGATGTGATGTTGGGGGCCCCTCGCTTGTGGTGGAAAATTCTGCATTCTATGGGAGAGAATGTTGCGGCTAAGTGTGATTTGTCTGCTTCAGTGGACCCCCATGAAGTTGGTTGTTGTAATCGTCTTCATCTTCCTCCTCTGCAATGACAGCTCATGCAGAATAGATGTAGACATCCTATTCCAAAGGTGAATAGGGAGGGGAGATGGCCTCCCCCTCCTCAGGGAATCTTTAAAATCAACACAGATGGCTCTTCTCAGGGAAACTCGTGTCATGCTGGTATTGGTGGTGTTGGTCGAGACAACTCTGGAGATGTTCAGTTTATCTTCTCTATGTATAAGGGTCTTCACACTAATAATTTAATGGAGGCTCAGGCCATTTTATCTATTGTGGAGCGTGGATTTCAATTGGGGTGGCGCAGGATCATATGTGAGTCTGATTCTCAAGTTGTAGTGAACTTGTTGAATAGGTGGCATTTAGAGGATGATAGTTGGCATTTGGCTTTGATTGTTGAACAGATTCTTAATCTTTGTGCTTCATTGGAGTTTGTTACTTTTACTCATATTCCTAGAGATTGGAATGTTGTTGCTGATTGTCTGGCTAAATGGGCTTCTAATCATATTCATGATTGGAATTTGGTGGACCGGGGTAAGTTACCCCCAAATTTGTCTCACTAGTTGGATTACTTGGTGGAGCTTGATAGGGCCATGTAACGCCCTTGCTTTGTACTTCTTGTTTTAATAAAAAATTTACCCCTCCTTTATGTTTAATGTAGAGATACAATGGCAAAATATAATGTAACTACATTACTAGTTATGAGCACCAGCACCATGATGCATCAAGGAGATGTCAATTGAGAAATATCCTCAATAGGCATTGCCACCCACTGCCATTGCTAGGACACTTAATGAATACACTATATGCTACTTGTAATTCTTGTATATTCATCAATCAACCAGAAGACAATATGAATGACATTTTGGATGCCCTCATTCACCATCAAGTGATAAATCCAAGGCTTCTTTTTAAACTTGAAATGGCTGATAGGCCTCAATAAATTGATTAATATTCTTGATATTATCAGTGAGCTTAGTTGGACCACACCTACAACATCATCCATTTATGTTGCTTGCACTTTTTTTCATACTCATATATCTCCGAACATACTTAAGAAATGGAAACCACCACCACTTAAAATATAAGAATCATCTCATAAAGAGAATAAGAAGGAGAAAAACAAATCACTTATCCATGATGATGATGTGAATCTTGGAACATAAAAAATGGATACAAGTGAATAGAGAGAACAAACTATAGCTTTTTCTAGAAAATAGAAAAATAAAATTTCTTTAATTCATATCAAGAGAAAGGAACTAAGTTATAATGTAGCATTTTCAAGTCCAATGGACCAGCTTCTCCTGAGAATTGTATTTTTTTTAACTAAATATCACGCTCCTCTTCTTCACTGTCAATTATCTTATATTTTCTTTCTGATTGTTGATCATTTCTTTTTATGGAAAATTTTGCATCTGATGCACTAACTGTTGATAATTTATCACCATGTAATTGTTTGAAGCCCAATAGTTAAGAATTTTTTTTGTTAAGTCATGGGTGTTGAATAAAGGCTTGGTAAAAAGGGAAAAAAACAAGAAAATTAGCCAAGTCTTCTAGACACCAAAGTTAGAGAAATTTGTAGTTTTGTTTAACTCACGTAATAGGGAGAGGTCTTAGGGTTTTTGGATTGAATGGTCTTGAACGATTTTTCTGTAGAGACTTTAGTTTTCTATCCATGTTGCAAGGCAGAACATGTTGGTATGTGGTGATTGATCATGCTATACTATATAGCCCATGGTATACTGTCATCACCGAAAAAGGGAAAAGTCAACGAAAAAGGAAAAATCCAATTTTGTAGAACCCAAAATCTGGAAGCTTCTAAGCTTGTTAAAAAGGGGTTCGGATGGGTATTATAGTATGATGAAAAACGCGATTATTTGCAAGATTGTAATAAGTTTTACACTGGATAATAAAAGTATTGGATGGTTGCGGTTTGGTGGATGGAGCCCGGATTGGGTGAACCACGTTAAATTTCTATGTTATGATTTATTTTGTGTGTGTTTTAGTTTCTCTGTTTATTAATTAAATCTGCATTTAATTGTTAGATATTTTCCATCTCTAACCCTCACAAGTGGTATCAAAGCAGGTTGTGTTTCGATTATCGTCTATAGGAAGGTCTCACGGTTGAGTGGGAGCAATGGTAGACAAGGGTAAGAAGGTTGAGAAGTTTAATGGGCAGAAATATCAACTATGGAAGATGCAGATGGAGGACTATCTCTATCAGAAGGATTTATGGTAGCCATTGGAAGGGAAAACCAAGAAACCCGCAGCAATGTCTGATAAGGACTGGGAGATTTTGGATAGAAAGGCTCTTGGCAGTATTCGTTTATGCCTGGCACAAATGGTGGCGTTCAATATTACAAAAGCAAAGACAACTCAAGAGTTGATGGAAACCTTGGTGAAGTTATATGAAAAGCCTTCCGCTTTGAATAAGGTATTTCTTATAAAGCATTTATTTAATATGAAAATGGTAGAAGATGGGTCAGTTACTGATCATTTAAATGAGTTTAATACGGTCACCAGTCAATTAACTCTTGTAAAAGTAAACTTTGATGAATAAGTTAGGGCTCTTTTGATTCTGTGTTCTTTGCCTGAAAGATGGAATAGCTTGGTAATGGCTGTTAGCAATTCTGTTTCTGGTTCGAATACATTGAAATTTGATGATGTTGTTGACCTGTTATTTTGAGTGAGGAAATCCGTAGGAAAAGTTCAAGTGGAACATCCACATCAAGCAATGTTTTGAATGCAGAAAGCAGGGGCAGAACAAAGGAGAGGAAACAATTCTAGAAATCATGGGAAGTCACGAGGAAAATCAAAGGACAAAAGGTCCCAATCTAGAGACAAGAGGGATTGTTGGTACTGTGATAAGCCGGGTCATTTGAAGAAAGATTGTTGGTCTCGAAAAATTAATAAGGAGACAAAAAGGAAGGAAGTAAAGAGGCAAATGTGGTAAGTAATAAATCTGATGAGGATGCTTTGATTCTTTCCCTTGATAATGCTGATGATTCTTGGGTGTTAGATTCAGGGGCTTCATTTCATGCTACCTCCCATAGAAGTTATTTTCTTGATTATGTCCAAGGGGATTTTGGGCTGGTTTATTTAGGAGATAACGAACCCTGTCAGATTGTTGGAAAGGGAAGAATCAAGATTAAGTTGCAGAATGGGAATCATTGGCTACTACATGAGGTAAGGCATGTTCCAAAGTTAAGCAAAAATTTAATTTCAGCAGGGCAACTAGATGATGAAGGTTGTGTTGTTACATTTAGTAATAAAAATTGGAAGGTCACAAAGGGTGCCTTAGTGGTAGAAAAGGAAATATCTTTGTGTTATACTGTTCCTTCTACTTTAATTGTTATGGAAAAAGATCAATGTTTAGGAACAGTTGCTGCAGTTCAGCATGTAGAAGATCATACAATTGCTGTGGACTCTGAATCAGCACTGTGGCATAATAGACTTGGGCATATGAGTGCAAAAGGTATGAAAGTACTTCATTCAAATAATGTTTTACTAGGTCTAAAATGTGTTAATATGGATTTCTGTGAAAGTTGTGTGTATGGAAAACAAAGAGAGTAAGTTTTCTCAAGGATGGGAAGCAAAATAAAGATGAGAAATTGGAGCTTGTGCATACAGATGTATGGGGACCAGCTCAGGTATCTTCTCTGGTGGCTCTCTGTATTATGTTACATTCATTGATGATGCAACTAGGAAGGTATGGATTTATTTCCTTAGGTAGAAATCTGATGTATTTGAAACTTTTAAAAATGGAGAAGCTTGGTTGAGAATGAGACGGGTAAAAGGCTAAAATGTCTCAAATCTAATAATGGTGGTGAGTATTGCAGCAAAGAGTTTGAAGATTATTGTTCCTCTAATGGTATTCGTAGACAGAAAATGGTTCCAAGGACTCCACAGGAAAATGGAGTGGCTAAGCGCATGAATAGAATAATAATGGAGCGTGCACGGACTATGAGATTGCATGTTGGGCTTCCTTTAAAAATGTGGGCAGAGACTGTAAACACTGTTGTTTATTTAATTAATAGAGGTCCCTCTAATCCTTTGGGTTGTGGTATTCCAGAGGAAGCATGGAAAGGTAAGAAGGTGAGTTATTCTTTTCTCAAAACCTTCGGTTGTGAAGCATTTGCACATGTAGATTCTGAAAATAGAACCAAGCTTGATGCAAAATCAAAGAAATGTGTATTTGTTGGATATGGCATTGATGAATTTGGTTATAGGCTTTGGGATTTTGAAAATCAAAAAATTGTGAGAAGCAGGGATGTCATATTCAATGAGAAAGTGTTGTACAAAGATCTGTTGCTGCAGCATGAGAAGAAAGAAAATGATTATGCAATGTTGGATGATATTCCAAACAATGATGTTTCAGTGGTTCCTCATGCTGGGCAACAACAACATCAACAAATACCACAAACTCCTGTTAGATGATCTTCAAGGATAAGTAGACCTCCAGAAAGATTCTCTCCCTCTTTGTATACTATTTTGTTAACTGATGCTGGTGAACCGTGAATATTATGATGAAGCTATGCAGGTGGATACCAAGGTTCAGTGGGAGCATGGAATGGAAGAAGAAATGGACTCCTTGCTGAAAAACCAAACTTGGGAATTATGCAAGTTACCTGTAGGTAAAAAGGTTGTACCAAACAAATGGGTTTATAGGCTGAAAGAGGAGGATGGAGGTAAGAAAAGATTTAAAGCTAGATTAGTTGTAAAGGGATTTGCATAGAAAAAGGGTATTGATTTTGATGAGATTTTTTCTCTAGTTGATAAAATGACTTCTATTCGTATTGTTTTAAGTATTGTGGTTGCTGAAGATTTTCATTTAGAATAGCTTGATGTTAAAACAACCTTTCTCCATGGTGATTTGAAAGAGGAAATATATATGGACCAGCCACAAGGATTTGAGGTCAAAGGTAAGGAGAAACTAGTGTGCAGATTGAAGAAAATTTTATATGGCTTGAAGCAAGCACCTCGGAAATGGTACTTGAAATTTGATAGTTTTATGACTGAGCAAGGCTACAGTCGGTGTAATTCTAACCATTGTGTTTATTTTAAGAGGTTGGATAATGACAACTACATTATTTTATGTTTATATGTTGATGACATGCTTGTAACAGGATCTAACATGGATCACATAAGTGAGCTAAAACAACAGTTAGCAAAATATTTTGCTATGAAGGATTTGGGGGCAGCAAAGCAAATCCTTGGTATGAAAATTCATAGAGATAAATTCATAGAGATAGGAAAAACAGACAATTTTTTTTATCTCAGGCTAATTATGTTGAAAAGGTGTTGCAGAGATTTCATATGGAGAATGCAAAAGCTGTCAGCACACCTTTACCTAGTCATATTAAATTGACTAAGGATATGTGTCCAAAGACACAAGAGGAGGAAGAAAAAATGTCCAAGGTACCATATGCTTCAGCTGTAGGCAGTTTAATGTATGCCATGGTATGCACGAGACCGGATATTGCACATGTTGTAGGAGTTGTTAGCAGGTATTTGAGTCATCCCAGAGTTGAGCATTGGAATGCGATAAAATGGATTCTTAGGTACTTGAGAGGTACATCCAATAATTGTTTATGTTTTGGAGGTTCTAATACTGATTTAAAAGGCTATGTTGACTCAGATTTGGCAGGGGATATAGATACCAGGCGGAGTACCACAGGTTATGTTTTTATAGTTGGTGGGACAACAATGAGTTGGATTTCTCGATTGCAAAAGGTGGTTGCTTTATCCACCACAGAGGCAGAGTATGTTGCTGCAACAGAGGCAGCAAAGGAGATGATATGGCTGCAACTTTTCATGGATGAGTTGGGAAAACAACAGGCTGGAAATTACTTGTTTACAGACAACCAGAGTGCTATACATCTTGCAAAGAATTCTTCCTTGCATTCTAAAACAAAACACATACAGTTGAGATATCATTTCATTCGATCGGTGTTGGAGGATGGATAGGTCAAGCTAGACAAGATACATATAGATGTCAATCCAACTGATATGTTTACAAAGGTGGTGAAAAGGGAGAAGTTGAGCTCCTCTTCAGCTTCAGTTGGCCTTCAAGGTTGAATTTAAGTATAACAAAGCAGCAGGGTCCAAGGTACTTATTTCTAGTGGGAGCTGTAATTGCAGCAGTGTCGTCCAGGATCAGTCTCCAAGTGGGAGATTGTGTTGGTATGGAGCCTGATCAGTCTCCAAGTGGGAGATTGTGTTGGTATGGAGCATGATCAGTCTCCAAGTGGGAGATTGTTGGTATGTGGCGACTGATCATGCTATATTATATAGGCCATGGTATATTGTACACCCCGCATGTATCCTTGCCGGGGTCCGGGGCCAAGCCAGGCCCCAGGCAAGGGTTCGGGGGTGGCAGCCCTCAAAAAGTAGGGGTTCGAGGGTGGGAGCCCCCGAGAAAAATTTTCCTCCTACTTTTTCGCATCATCATCAAAAAAGGGAAAAATCAACGAAAAAGGAAAAATCCGATTTTGTAGAACCCAAAATCTGGAAGCTTCTAAGCTTGTTAAAAAGGGGTTCAGAGGGGTATTATAGTATGATGAAAAACGCGATTATTTGCAAGATTGTAATAAGTTTTACACTGGATAATAAAAGTATTGGATGTCCGTGGTTTGGTGGATGTAGCCCGGATTGGGTGAACCACGTTAAATTTTTGTGTTATGATTTATTCTGTGTGTGTTTTAGTTTCTCTGTTTATTAATTAAATCGACATTTAATTGTTAGATATTTTCCATCTCTAACCCTAACAGAATAGAGATTAGGTTCAATGGGTAAGGCATGTTGAATCAATCTTTGAATGCCTCTATCCACATATCTCGTTAGGTATGCATTGTGATGTTAGGGATTTCAAATATTTTTGAAATTTTTGAAGAAAATCTTATTTGTTTCCCTATGAAATCCTTTGTTGTTACATACTATTAAATTTCTACATAATGTGTTAAAACTCTATCAAAACACTTTTAAAAAAAAAGAGAAAAGAAGATAGTTATGAAAAAACCTCGTAACCCTATTCTTTTCTCAAGGAGACTTAGGGTAGCACCATAGGATTTCAAATAAAACAAACTAGATTTCAAGCCATAAGAGCAGCATTGTCAAGATTTCCTAATTAAATTTTCATGGAAATGATCTCCTTTAGAATAACATCAAAAGCCACTCTTGGAAGTTAAGGTTCTAGTATCTAGATACACAATGAGCATCAATGAGTTTGCTGATAGTTGGGTATCTAGTACTTAGAAAATATTGAATGTATAGTAGCAATTAGGTATGCAATGAAGGACAAGTTAGTGAATGTTGGCAAAGTGCTTGGATTATGGAGTTTGGGGAAGTGGTTGTTCCTCTGACAAAGTCATTAACTGTAATGGTGTGAATTTGCACCCCCTCGTAAATTCAACATTTACATACCTCCTACCTTAGAGAATTAAGTCTAATAATGTAATTCCATGCCCTTCATCTATTGGACGTGAAGTGTAACATCTCCTACCCTTTGAACCAACTTTGAATGACTTTTTTGCCTCCATTTTCACCTTCAAATGATGATCTCTTACATTCTTTCACTCTCTCTCTAGATCTCTCTTGCTTCATTTTGGTCTTCTACACTCTTCTCACAGCATTCTCAAGTTATATCACCATTGAAGTTGCAAGTTGGTATTTTTTTGGCTCACTCCCCTTGTTGCGGAAAGGTGGATCTTTGAAAGCTTGCGAGCTCGCTTCTTCTCTTATTTTCCTTGAATGTACTTGGTTGAAAGTGATATCACTCCATCTTCCTTTTATCTTGCATTACCGTTTTAATATCATAGCATATTGTTGGTCAATGTATTGTTTGGTATTGTTATTTCAATATGTTTCTTTATCACATTTCTCCAATCGTTTCTATATTAGTTTTCTGTGGAGGTGGAAACACCAAAGTAGGGGACTGACTGCAGCAGTCCTCTAAACACAACCCCAACATTTTCCCATATTTTTTGTGCAAGACCTATTTGAAGTGAATATTTCAAAGATATCAACTCATGGGTAGGAAGGTGCACTTTGCTCACCCTTCTTTTTCAATGCGTAGTTATATTTAGTTAAATTATTCTTCTTGTTATGCTATCATTATATTCCTTTATGTTTATGTTATTATATCAAACTATATCTGTTAGGTCATTAGTAAGTCTCCCTCAATTTTTTACTATACTTTTGCTTTATGTTTGTACGAATGCCAGTGCCCCTACTAAGATGCCAGCATGTTGCACTATCGTTTGTGTCTCACGTTGTAGTCCTCCGGCAGTGAGCTGCCCAAGTTATAGTCTAGACTCTAGAAACTTGCTCACCTGACTTCCTGAAACAATCAGGGTTGTTAAAGGACAACAACCTGGTTGTTCTTCCTTTCAGCCTCTAAACCTTAAACTCTCAAGAAACATTCCATTAGCTTGAGGTAGATCATGGCAGCCTATTGTTCTAGATAGGTGATCCCACAATATTGGTTTACAATTTTTGGTCAAACTAGACATTGAATTGATTTTTTTTAACTAAATCTTCACTTTCGGGTACCTATAGCTACTAAACCATGAGGAATTTGAAGATGATGCAAACTAGTGATTTTTGACATTTTTTTGTAGATTCTAAATATAATTTAAAAAAAAAATTGGAATCAAATAGCATTTCTTTTTCATCTCCTTTGAAAACTAGTTTTTACTAGTAAACACCATTTTAAAGAGTGATATTCACCATAAACAACATAAATTTTTTTCTATGAAGGATAAAATTCTATTTTTTTTCGAATTTAGCTTTGTAGCTACAATATCTAGCACATTCATTTGGTTTTGTAGTGGTTTATTGAATATTTTTTTCTTAATTTAGTTTTGAAGTCAAACCAATTACAATTTAGAAATAGGCATACCATATACACCATAATTTTTTTTGTATGTATCAAAATTCAATTTTTTCTTTTGTTGGATCAATGACATCAATACCTAGTTCGAACATATTTTTAGAATTTTTTTTGATAATCTACTATTTTTCTACATGTGCAAAACAGAGAGCTTGATTTTTTGGTGAAAAACCTATGTTTAATTATACATAATGAAACCAAAATATATTAAAATTATATTTGATAGATAGCTCATTCTGAGGACTACCATCATCTAGTTGGGTCTGTGAAGTTTCCTTCATTTTCATACTCAACTTGAGCTCAGAAAGGCAAAAAAAGGGGGGGTTCGAACAAGCTTCCCTTGACCCCTTCAAGCGAAGGGGGTTTACTTGAACCCCCTTGTTTTGCATTTTTCCCTTTTTTTCCTTTAAAAAATGTGTCAAAAATGGATGACATCACAAAGGGATTCACTCGACGAGGAGGGGGGGGCGCAGGGGGTTCGATCGAACCCCTTTTTGGGTTCATGTGAACCCCCCTTCAAGCGAACCCCTTAAAACCCAATTTTTTTGGGAGCATTTGAGGGTTTACCCAGATCCTCCTAAGACCTAGGGTCTTGAGCAGTTGATCCCCCTCCTCTACATTTTGGTGCACTCGACATGAACTATTTTGGTTTTCTCGTGTAGTGTTGAAGGAATCTTCTCTCGTGTTCTAGGTGTGTTGTAGGTGTGTGTGTTGCAAGGTGCCTAGCCTTGCAACCCAACCTACAACCCCTAACAACATAGTTAGAAGAGTCCCTAAACATTGTGAAGAAAACTATAGAGTAGGTCACTATCTGATTGTTAAACCTTTGGGGTCTTCTAAGAAATTATTTTTCGGTGTACATAGAAGATGGCTTCTTTCATTCATCTTCCCATCCCATCTATGCAGCATGTGAATGGGTCTCTTGATATAACCTTTACATTGCAGGACTTGCCTATGAATGCGAATAGAAAACCCTCTCCTTTGTACATTCTCGCTCGTATCAATAGGAATACCATGATTGGTGTTCTCATTGATCCTACGTGCCGAGTTAATGTTATTATAGAGGAGATTATGCTAATTAAATTTCTAAATAAAGATGGGTACGATGAATCTAAGAGCATGATACATATGCATGATGGGATTTTCATCCCTGTAGTTGGTTCCATCACCCTTTCAGTCTTGGTAGGGTGCAAAACTGTGAATTCACTTTTCGATATTATCCAAGAGTCTAACTTGTTCAAAGTGAAGCTAGGCATTCCTTGGCTAGTTTCCATGAATGCAGTCCCTTCATTGATCCATAAATTTTTGAAGTTCTCTCATGACCTGGCTCAGTGCACATCATGCACGACACTAGGTATAAACCCTTGGTGTCATGTGGGGCCTAATCGTTAGATCACTTATGGTTTTCCCCTATTGGTTCTCTTCCTCCAAGGATGGACCTATTGTATTGCACTTATGTATAATACAAGAATGGGGGCATAGCATCAAAAGTGACCTATCCTCCTTCCCCTTATGCTATTTTGGTTAAGGCCTCTATGATAGCACAATAGCAAGCTGCATCTTCCTCACAGAAGGGGAAGGGGAAGTCTACACAAGCTCAAGAGCCTTCCTCTTCTTCTACTATTTTGTTTGCTTCCACATCTCACCTTGTTGTGGCACCTTCAACTTCCACCTTCATGCATCTCATGGGGAGTCCAATGGTACCCACTTGGCGGAAGGCCAAGCGTCAAGTGTTCGACCTTCCCATCTTACCCATGGTTCCTTGGCCCATTGTTTACGGTAAGGGGGTCCCCATGGAGTTGGCTCTACATCTTGACCTGTGTGGCCTCCTACTGCTCCTACCCCTAGGGTAGTGAATGGGAAGAGGCTCGTAACTGAGGTGCTTGAATCTACTCCCTCATTAGTTGTTTCCTCTTTTCCTGCACTTCCTCATATCTTTATCCAGAAGTCACTCCCTCTGTCAGCGAGGATTGTGATGGACACTCCCATGGCAGAATAGGAGCCTCCTGCTCCTCCTCAAGTTGTATCTTCCAGCTCTTGGAGTTGAAGAAACTACCTTGCACATGAGTGTAAGCATCAGAGGAAGGCTTTGGTTGTTGAGCAGGCTACTTTGTAGAAGGTGGAAGGGGAACCCGCAGCTCCTATTTCAGTGTCTCCTATTGTTCCATCCTCTTCCACCCCTTCTACTTTGGTTCTCGTCACCTCCATCTTGCTTTTGGCTCCTCCTGCGAGAGCAGATGCTCCTCACCCTAAAATGGTGCAAGTGTCATTGCTCCCTTGGTTGAGCCTCCTCTCTTGATGTCCCTTCTGTACATCCTACCTTTTCCTAAGCCCATGGATATGTTGAATACCTCGGTGGTGTCCACTGTGGTTCTCTCCTCTTCTTCCTCTCCTTTTACTTCCTCTTGGGGGGTTCCACACCCTTTGATGAAGTGCAAGTTGGAGGATGACCTTGCTTCTAATGGGGGTTAGAAGAAAGGATCTCCCTCTTCAAGAGAGGGTTCTGCTTTGGCTTGTGCTATCCTAGTGACAAAGGTAGCTTTGGTGTCTCCTAAGTTTGTCACTACCCCCGAGTCTTTCGGTGAGGTCAGAAGTGGATCTCAAGTGCCTCCTTTGTCGCCCACTCATTTGAAACATGGAACTCCCATTAAGTGCATGTTCAACTCAGTGGACGATGTCTAGGCTCTATCAGTGATTTTTGTGAAATCAATGACATTTACCTCACAAGAGTTGAGTGAAGAAGACCTCGAGGGGCTCTCTTCCTTGGATCTTGTCGTAGGAGAGTCAAAGGGTGCTCCCCTTGCTATCCTGCCCTTGCAGGCTCATCCACCCTCTCCCTATAATGATCTAGATTGGGAGATTTCGACAACCTTTTGGTTGATGAGGACTAGGAGGGCACCTCTTCTTTATTTGTAGATTAGATTTGTGTGTGTGTTGTGTTTCCCCTATGCTTGTTTTATGTGTTCCTGGAGGACCCTTGTTTCCCTTGTAGGTACTTAGATACAAGAGTGTTTTGTGTCATAAACTTCTTCTTTGTGTTACATCATTCTTTTATTTGTTGTGCCTTGACTTTTGACAATTGGGGATGATGCAAAGTGCTGGGGGCATTTAGGCCTCCCTTCCATGTTGACCCAATTTTTTATTTTTATTTTTCTTTCATGTACCCTTCTTTATGATCTATATAGTAGGTTCCATTGATGATAGTTCATATATATTATTATATTATATCTATCAATCTATATCAATGAGCAGTTTTGTCCCTGAAATATTAGATCCCCTATCTCTTGATGTCTTTGTCTTTTCTTATGTTTCCTTTTCATCTTTCTCTCTTCTTTGCTTTCTTCATGATGTTGTGGTGCCTATGTGTTGTCTCTCATGTGTGCAACAACATTTCCATGATTACATCCTGTCATGTATCATGGGCCACAACACCACTTTCTTCTCTCTCCTTAAGATGTCGCGTGCCTTTGTGTTCAACACGCACCATCCTAAGGTGGGGCTATCATACTGCTTCAATTTCAAAAAGGTGTATTCAGTGACCAATGAATCCATCATTGAAAATCCCTTATTTTTCAAAAAAACTATATTCTTCAACAAGGACCCCTAGTGAAATTTTTCTTTTGAAATGGATTCGTAGAGAAAGAATCTAAAAATTTTCCTTTGAGAAGGGAGTAATTTTTCTGATGAAGAAGTTTGGAAACTTTCCCTTGTGAGGGAGTATTATTTCTTTTGAATTCCTTGATGAAAGAGATCTTTTAGAAGGATTCCTTGATATTAGAATCATTTGTGAAAAATGTCATTTCCTTTCAAACAAAATGTCCCTTGAGCAGACCACTCTCTTTTGAAGGGTTCCTGAGGGACCCATTTGAAATCTTCTCCTTCAATTTTTGATTATATGTATGGTTGTCTATTTTCCTGCATGGATATTTTCTATCTAACATGTTTTGTCTACAGATTAACATGTTTCTTTGCAAGACCGAGCACTTGTGAAGCTACTTTTTCAATCAAGCTTGGAGTTCCGAGCACCTCGAGCTTTCCTTGTAGGATTGAGCACTTGCAAGGGCCTATCAAACTCTATGGAGCCTTTCACATCTAGCCTCCCTTAGGACTGAGCACTTGTGGTGCCTCCTCTATAGGACTGGGTACCTATAGAGCCTTTTCTTTACCTTTCATAGGTCTAAGGGCCTGTAGTGCATTTGTTCAACTCTCCTTCGGGCTGAGTATCTATGGAGCCATCTCCTCTTCCTATGCATTCGAGTGTGTCAGATTGCAGTCTACTTCCTTGATGATTCAAGTATACATTTCTTAGCTTTCTCTCTACTTTACCATGCATTCACTGGCACTTATGCTCGCTAAAGTGGTGGAAAAATGTAATGGCATGAATTTGCACCCCATCACAAATTCCACATTTACATACCTCCTACCTTAGAGAATTAAGTCTGATAATGTAATTCCATGCTCTTCATCCATTTTTTGTCCATTTGGTAGCTTTTTTTCATGTTGGTGTGGGATATTCTATTTGGGACGCTAGTGTGATGCGTGGATGTCTACACAACGTACAACCATCCTGACAGGATTCTCACATCTAGAATCTACAAAGGTGTTACACTCCTCCATTGGATGCGAAGTGTAACGTCTCTTTCCCTTTGGATGGACTTTGAACAACTCTTGTGCCTCCATTTTCAACTTCAAATGATGACCTCTTCCATTCTTTCACTCTCTCTCTAGATCTCTCTTGATTCATTTTAGTCTTCTACACTCTTCTCACAACATTCTCAAGTTCTACCACCTCCATTGAAGCTACAAGTTGGTATTTTGTTCGCTCACTCTGCTTGTTGTTGTAGTAATGCGGATCTTTTGAAAGCTTGCGAGCTCACTCCTTCTCCCATTTTCCTTGAGTGCACGTGGTTGAAGGTGATATCCCTTCATCTTCCTTTTATCTTGCATTATCATTTTAATATTGTAGCATATTGTTGTTCAACATATTGTTTGGTATTGCTATTTCAATATCTTTCTTTATCACATTTCTCCAATTATTGTTATATTAGCTATTCGTGGACGTGGAAACACTAAAGTGGGGGACTAACTGTGGGAGTTCTCTAAACACAACCCAAACATTTTCCCATAGTTTACGTGCAAGACCTATTTTAAGTGAATATTTTGATGATATCACCTCGTGGGTAGGAAGGTGGACTTTCCTCACCCTTCTTTGTCAATTCATAGTTAGATTTAGTTAAAGTATTCTTCTTGTTACACTATCATTATGTTCCTTTATGTTTATGTTATTACATCAAACTATATCTGTTAGGTCGTTAGTAAGTCTCCCTCAATTTTTTATTGTACTTTACCATTTATGTTTGTACAAATTTCAATGCTCCTATTGAGACACCAACACGCCACGCTATCATTTGTGTCTAAAGTTGTAGTCCTCTAGCACTGAGCTACCTAAGTTACAGTTTGGACTCTCAAAACTTGCTCACCTAACTTCCTGAAATAATCAGGCTTGTTAAAGGACAGCTACAACCTGGTTGTTCTTCCTTTCAGCCTCTAAACCTTAAACTCTCCTAAAATGTTCCATTAGCTTGAGGTAGATCAGGGCAGCCTTTTGTTCTAGACCCTCTCATGACCTGGGATCCTGAGAAATCGGTCCCCCTCCTCTACATTAACAATGGCTAATAATTAAAAAAACTATTCCAAAGCTAGAGAAGAAAAAGAGACAGTAATGTGGCAAAGCCTTCATGTGAGTAGAATAGTTAATGACCTTTGTGAACAGTGGTTTCAAGATCATAGTCATGGTGTGGAGCCTTGAATGTAAAATATGACAATAAAGAAGACAATGTAGTCCATGACTCAAGAGCATAGTTTCATGAAAAGAACAATCACAACCCTAAGTTGATTACATGATAGTCATCCAAGAGCAATCCAAGAATCAAACAATACCAAAAGGAAGTCACACAAAAGACAACAGTTTGATGGCAGTAACATCGAGGAAAGATAGAAAACTGATAAATAATGGTGAATAGCAGTCATCCTTCTAATGACAATATATAGTGAATGGAAGTAAATGATGCATACATGATCTTCAATCAAAATGCTTAGCAGAGGCTTGATACTAAATGTGGTTACTTATATCACCCCATTGTTGACTATTGTAAGCAAGAAAATTTGGATAAGAGCTTTGCTATGTTGGATGACATGTTGAAAAAGGGTATAATTGTCACTATTCATGCATGCACTATATTTATTCATAGCCTATGCAATGAATAATATGGTGAAGGAAAAGAATTAATCCTCTGTCAATGTGATTATAAATTACCAATTGCATATGGATTGGGTTACACTACCTCTACATTAACAAGTACAATTTCCATGGTATGAGTTGACTGCCACACTGTGACTGAGTTTATCTCCAAGATTGTTGTAAGGAAAGCTATTGTGAGAGATGCAAACTAGTTCCATCATTTCATAAAGAGACAACTTTCTTGTAGAGATTATTGAGGTAGGCTCTAAACATGGTATTGCATCATAACAAGTTAAAATGTCATGGCCTCCAGTGATTAAACAAAAGAACAAACCAAAACCAAAGGGATAAAAGGTAGATAGTGTCACAATAGAAAAGAAAATGTCCATGAAATAAGAGTTTTGATAAATTGTATAAGCGGAAGATTTCAAAGCACAATGACCTTGAAGATAGTTTAGAAACTGTATAGTGACCCCTAAGATAGAGATAGGGCATGAAGATAAGAGGGGCAGTTCAAGAAGGTTAGGCAAGGATAGTGATAGTTCTATGACAAGGCAAATAAGGAAAATTATTAATGACTATCCTTGACATAACATCTATGAATGTGATTTTTAAATGACTATAATAATGCTCAAAGTACGGAGATTTATGTATGAAGACAATGATAAGGATTGAACTTGAGGATTGAAGAAACATTCACATGTTGTAATCCCTAGTGACAACAAAATTGTTTTCAAAGTTCTTATTGATTATCAAGTGTCAAAGGATAGTCATCATGGAGGAAGTGAAAAATTAATAGAGGTTAGCTATGTGAAAATCCCAATGGTTTGCCAAATATTGTGCCTATGTTATGAAGTGTAATATTGGTGAGGTCCTCCAACCTTGATTGATCTTGTAAGCTTTCTGATAGTCTATGTGTTCATGAAGAGTCTCCAAGCAGTGTTAACGGTTTTCATAAGGTTTCAAGAAGTAATAGGTCTATGATAGTAGCCATCAACATAAAGATAGGTCTAAGATATCAGAGAATAACAATGAAAAATTGAAGAAGATGGGAAAATATACTTTCTTATTAGGTGAAATCAAAGCTGATATTGATATTGAGCCTGAGAAAGTATCAAGAATGAAGAAACTTCAAGTTGTTGTCAAGAAGTAGGTAGAGAAATTTTTGCTGAAGCAGAACAAACCAAAGGAATTAAAAGGATGTGAAAGATAATCCTCCAAAGCATTCAAAGGGAAGATCCATAAAATTCTATAGGGAAGAGACCCTCTGTTGATGATTGCTACAATGACTTTCACTCATATTGGAACAACTGTGACACATTGCATCTGTTGCATGCTCATAAACCAATTTATCAAATAAGTCAACATTGTCTCCATTATACTCTGGACCACCTTCATCATTTGGGAACTCTTCATCCCTACTTAGAGAGAGTGCAACAACACAATTGAGAGGGTCATGTGGAAGAAAAATAGAGTCACACCACATGTTAGCATCTTAATAATTGACCTTCTTTGGTCAAAGGGTCAGACACATCATTGTCCTATTTTTTGAAATTTTCATTTTTCTAAGAAGGCCTTCCATTATTTTGTTGTGTTTTTTTAGAGTAGTTTGTGTTATATGGTCTATTATGTATCCCCTATCCTTCATTGAAATGTGTGGATGTTCCTTGAAGTGGCAACCCTTTCTCATTCTATGCCACCTTCTAAGACAAGTATTTCATGGCACCCATTAGATTATCTAATTTGTCCTCAGTTGAGAGGGGTTTGTTGATAACATCTTTATTTGGTTGTGAAAACTTCACATCATATTTTTTTGATTATTTATGGGATGCCCTCATGTTACTCTCAATGTTTATGGTAATTGCATATGCTTCCCCAAGATTCTGAGGGTTCTTATCCCTTAAGCAATATCCTATTTTAAAATTAAATGCACCATAATAAAGCACAAGACACATTGAATTATTGGGTTTAAGATGTTGGGGTACCTTTCTCATAGCAAGGATGAACTTGGAGTTGAAATCAATCACTGTCTCATTGATATTATTTTACAGTGGTAAGTTCATGGATAGCAAACTTTGGATCAACCTTATCCTCATATTACATTCTAAAACATCAAAAATATTTCCCCAAGAAGAAATACTATTATCAAGTAGACTTCCAAACCATTCATTGACACTCTCCTCCAAAGAGTGAACAAACAACTTCATCATCATATCTTTATCTTCAATCTCATACTCATAAGTGACATTGACAAATTATCTCAAGTGCTCTTCCCCAATCACATCATCATTCCCTAGGAATTTTGGAACTTTTCCTCTAATGTCATTAGGAATGGGATTGGGGTAATTTGGAATCCCAAATAAGTCCAATTTTCTATACCTTTTGTTTCTCAATGGTTTCCTAACTAATGCAAATCTCTGATCTTGCTTGTAGTGATTACTCCTTGCATTATGAGGTATATTTTTTTGTTGATGTATTTGTTGGTTATGGACATTTTTTTCATTTCTTTGAATACCTACTTATTGATTTTGTTGTTGGAAAATATGATCATGGGCTTGAATCAATCAGTCAATATTATCTTGAAGTTCTTACCTTCTTCGCTTGGCTCTACCAATCAATTCTAGCTCTTCATCTAGATTTGTTATTGCTCATTCACTATCGTCACTCGGTATATTTTGATCAACATCATGGAAGGTCTGATTTAAAATGGACCTTAGGGAACCAGTAGGAGATAGTTTCTCATTACCTATGTGTCCACCTCTACCTAATCAACCCATTGCATTATTGCTTCTCCTCATATCAAATTCATCAACATTGATATTTTTTCTTCTAAGTAGCTAGTCTATTTAATCATCAAAAGTATATAGATATTTCCCTCTCAAGTCACTAAAGGAATCACCTCTACCCAAGGTTCCAACTCTTTCTACATTGTTTTGTTCAGATGAACTACTTTCACCCCTTGCTTTCCATTTACCACATTCTTTTTTTGTATTTCCTACATTATTAATTTATATAGGCTACTCATCTCTCTATCTTCTCCAAACCATAGTGAACAAAATTTCAAATCAAACTAGGTTCTTACAACAATCTAGCCACTCCCTAAGGGAGATATTTTTTTCTCTTGAATTATTCTCACTAGTGTAACCCAAAACAACTACAAAATACCTATTAAATTTTGACTTCTACAATTGATGTTAATCAATTTTAGCAGATGCTACTCCATGATAATAGTTTCATTCTATTAGGTCTCAAAATCATTGTTACATTTCTTAGAACATGATTCTACTCACAAGGCCAAGGTTGTCAATAGGTGAGAAAAAATAGTTCATCTACAAAACTATGGAGAACTTTGAGCTAATTCAATGAGATTGGGTTGTATGATCTCCTATAATTTGAGCTTAGCTTAAACTCAAGAGGGTGTTCCCAATGGTATACCTTAGCATGTATTGGAATAACTTATCATAAGCAACAATTAACTTCATGAAAAATAAAATCAACTTGTCTACTTAGCCCCTAAGACTATCATTAGACCAAGTAAACTAGTTATCTCTAACCCTGTTTGGTTGATATAACACCCTGGACACAACTATAAGGTGGGGTGAGTTCCATGATTCACATATAATGGTCTTATTTACTCCCTACACATAGTGATATCATGAACACACACAAATTGGAACTAAAAATAAATAAATTCTATGATTTTGTTTAAATGTGAATGATTGAAACAAATGCAAGGAGATCGATGTCTATTTTGGGGTAGAAGAGTCATAGTTAATAAGGAAAAATGATAAAAAAAATGATGACAATTGTAGTTGATCTACTTATCTAAGCATCAAAAAATATCACTTTAGCCTTATATACCTACTAATACATCAATAAACATCCAAACCCATATGCAAATCATAAAACATATTTAGAACTTGTTAGCTTCCTATAATAGTGATTACATTCAAAACAACAAATGTGTTGAACAAAACATCTCAAAATGATACATTTTCTAAGCTTAAATATATCAATGGAAACATAAAATCTAAAAATGATATCACAACATTCCTATATTATAGTTAGAAAATATTCCACGTTTCCTTACAACTACTCTATGACTAATTTTCTATAAGTTAAGCCATTTTGAATATTCCTCTGCTCTGCTTTGCCTATACTTTCCAATGATTGAATGAAGAAAAAAATTAAAATACCCTCAATAAACCCCTAAATCATGTCACTATAACAAAGTCAGATCCATGTTCCAAAATTGATTCCACCCAAAATGGGTGCTTTAAATTGAAAGATGGGATCTATAATAAATTTTGGTGGTTGGTCCATTCTACAATAATGGTGATAGCTGAAATAAAAATCCATGTGTTGAATTTTTGGTGCCCAAGCACATTTATGAAATTTACCAATTAAATATGTGGTTGGTGAAAGATGCATTAAAGGCATCATAATTCAGTAGAAGAGCAAGAAAAAGATAATTGCAAAGAAAAACCACAAAATTGTGGATGTTTAGATGTCTTTGGAGCTTTCTACATGTTAGAAAAAAGATTATCAAGCTTCAAGATTCCATTCAAAACATTTGTGAGAACTTTCCACCCAATAGTACTTTTGTGAAAAAAGGCACCAAATTGAACCTGGAAGGAATGCAACTGAATGTGCGAACTTCACAAAAAGAATCCAACTTGGATGAAAAGCCTCATTAATGATGTCAACAATGTTAAGATGTGGAAAAATACAAGTGAACTAGATGTAAATCACTTTGCAAGTGAATTCAAATGGATGGGGAAAGTCCACAAATATGGGGATGAAGTCATTAGGACATCATCAATGTACATATGTTGGACGAAGCAATGCAATTGGATCTTGCAAGAAAATCCATTTGAACCAAATAAATAAGGCTTTAAAAATGGTTTAGCTCAAATGGGGACCAGACTTCCATAAGCTATTAAATTGGATTAAAATTGGTTTAGATGCAGAAAAATGTAAGTGAATTGAATAAGGAATGAAAAGTGTAGTTTAGTTGAGCATTGGATTCCAACAAAAACCACACTGAACAATGTTTAGTCATATTTCTATTATTACTACCCTTTGCGAGAGATGATAACTAAACTACATTTGTGGGAATATCCAACCAAATTGCACTTTGTGGGAAAATGCAACTAAACCAAATGGAAGGAGAAAACCTGCAAAGGAAAAACTTTCTCCCCTTATATAATTTTATAAAACCTCCATAAGAAACTGGGCCTAATCTTATGCTCTACCCAACTATGTTGAGGAATTTTTCAAGGGACCAACAAGACTAGATATCTCAGATTGGTTATTAACAAATGGGTTAAAAAAAGGACAAGATAACACATGGGACATTAGGAGACTCAATCAAAAAAGGGCACTCTAGAGCCTTTAGTCCCAATATTTCGGTTGTTGTTTGGGCCTATTTTTCCTTTCCTTATGGCAGCTTTAGGCCTATTTTTCCTTTCCTTATGGAAGCTTTATAAAGGGTCAAGACCCTTGTTTCCCACTTAATTTATTCTTCAAAAAAAAAAGTGGATTAAAAACTTGTAAGGAACTATGTGTAATTTCAAACAGAATACTTGGAGACTTGATGATACATGATTTATAAAATTCATGAAGATAAAATGTTAACAAATGATCTAGAAATTATGCAACAAGATGATATGTTATCCATTCTATTTCAATGGATGCTAATCATGAACATATCTCTATTGAAGTTGAATGTATCATTAGGACACTTGATTGTGAATTCTATAAATGTAGTAATAACATATAATATTGTTGGGAATGATCTATGGGGCATGATCTATTAATGGTTCATTTTTTTACAAGATATTTTATGTAGTAAATGCTTAACTATTTGAATCCTTCTCTTAGACATCAGTTTAGTTTGGTTGCTTGAGAAGAGATGGATACATATTTTTGTGACAACTACTCATATTATCATTGGCTCTTTTAGAAAAAATATGTTTTGCTAGCATGCTACCATATTAAGCCACCATATATTGTAACTTATTTTTTAGAAAATTATTTTTATTTAAAAAGTAAAATAAAAAATATGTCCATACATATCAGCCAAGGAAAATGACCGAAAAGGATCCATAGTGATGGATTATCCAAGGGTGGGAAGGTGGAATCAATATATCACTACGTATATAGTCAATCTCTAATTAAAATGAGACAAACATATGTGAACATAAATAAATATAAACCCTAGGAAATCTTAAACAAAAGATAAACATATAATTATATTGAATTTGAAGATCCTAAAAGAGGTGAAGGTATAGCCCTTACATCAAACCCTAAGGGGTGTATATGAATAAATGGGTTTGGAAAAATGTAAGGGAAAAATAAATTTCTTTATGTTAATATAGGCTAATTAAATAAAGGGAAACAAATGAAGAACTATCACATCTTGATTTTTGCTTGCATAAACTTATTTGATAATAATTGGAATTGGAAGAGACCATTGGAGAATATGTGATTAATGTATTTTTGTGGATGATAAACTAGATGATATCTTTAAAATACATGATTATTATGATTAAAATAATGATGAATTATTATGATACGAATATTTTGATTAATTATGGCTTTATGAGTTAACCTATTGATGAGATATTGAGATCAAATGAGTGTAGAAATAGGTTGAAAGCAAGAACATGGGTGAGGTAGAGATGACCTAGTTTCCCAACAATAGTCAACATGATTGAATTGTGTAATCTAAATACGTCATTATCTTTTGTGTGTTATGATAATGACTATGTCTTATGGATGTTTTGTTTGCAAAATTAAATTAATTAGGAAATCTTAAAAATTTATTTCTAATAATAATGATAAATTTCATTATTTATATTTATATATATTAATAATAATATTTATATATATATATATGAATATATAAATAGTTATTATTTAAAAAGAAAACAAAAATTAAATTAAATAAGTTTTAAATTAAAATTAAAATTGTATGAAAAATCATGCAATTCGAAAGTTTGGTTCTAAAATAAGAGACTAGAGTTGAGCTTTTTTTGCATGAGACTATGAAAAACCATAAATAAGAGAGAGCTTGGTAAAGGAAGCATGTTTTTGTTGAAGATTTTAATTGGCATCGACCAAGGATAATTGTAACGACCAAGAATACAGGAAAGGACAAAGAAGGTTGGCATTGTGAGCAGAGTGAGGAGTTAACACAGGGCAAGAAACTGGAAGACCAGAATAATACTCTACTAAGCTTGGTTCAGGTGCTTTGAGACTATTAGAGAGGTGAAGGAATACAAGAAATGGTAAGAGATCTTACCATTTTATAAGGGACGCTTATGGGTTTTGTTATAAACAACATTAAATGGAAAATTTGAACAATAAACATTAGGATTAATTTGTCTTCATTCACTGGTATATATGGTAATTTTTAAGCATAATGCAACATTTTAGGTTTATTTCTAATTGAATCTCACAAACAAGAAGAAAAATCATGATGTCACAACCACACCATCCAATCCTAAAAGAATTGATTTCTTATGAATGATTACATTCTAAGCATAATTATTGAGAAAATTTGTCTGGTTGCATTACTATGGTCATGTTTAGCCTCTAGTTCATTAAGAGAGATAAGAATAGCATGCATTGTCTCTTTATAAAAAATTTCCTATTAAGGACAATAACCATTGAATTATCCATAAAAGTTAAACTAAGGGCACATATTTTCCACTAGCAATTTTTCCTAGCTTGTTGTAACTTTGAACCATTTCTTTCTTCTCTCATGTTGACCGTGAGGGACCATTAATGATTTTCTTTTTAAGTTGTTTAAAACATAGTCACTAAGGAAGAAGTGTTCAAGGTGTAGTCTCCATACCTGTATCCATACCTCTCGACAACTATTTTTAAATGTAAAATACTATACTCACACTCTTATGGGTCAATGCAGGATCATGGGGGTCCAAATTAGGCCCCTAAGTTGCAATGAAAATTCATAAAAATAGAGTTAGGAAACTTGACATAAAAATTTCAATAGGTTGTTAAAATAATTTGAAAAATATGTAAGAACAAAACTTGTAGCAGATTGAATGTAGTTTCTAGGCCACTAGTCCTTTTTTAGAAAAAAGTAAATCTGTTTTGCGAAAATTTGAAATTTCAATGTAGTGGTACTAATTTTTTAGGGAAAAGATAAGAAGTGGGTGTATGTTTGACCACCCTAAGTACAAGAAAAAAATAATAAGTTTTTTTGAAACTTTCAATATATGTAGAGGACACATACCCGGATTTGCCGGATTTTTTTTTGTCAATTTTTTTTTGTAAATAATTCGTTATGATTTTTTTATTAGAACATTTCAGAATTATTAAAATGTGTTTGTCTGACCACCATAACTTGGTCAAAAATTTATCAAATTCATTTTTTTTTATCCTATAGTATGCGAAGCATAGAATGTGACACATCTTTTAGGTTCAAAAAATGTGAAGCAGTTTTAAAGTTATAGAATTTTTTCAATCAACCTATCAATCAGGACTTTAGTCATAATGTATGTAGAAAATCAATAATAATTATTTATTAAATTCAAAATAACAGATATCTTATATTGGTGGAAAGCTAACAATTTTTTCTATAAACCCTTTTCGTTTCATGAAATTTGGATAAAAAAAATCGTCAGCCATAAGGGCGAACTTCAGAAAACTAAGCAAATTTTGTAAACATGTTTTTTGGGTTGACTTTCCAGGTTAGGCAATCCTAAACCAAATCTCGAGCCAAATATCTAGCCTACTGATTTTTTTAGAAAACACGGATATCCATTTATAAACAAATATCCATTTAGAAACGAAAATTTGTTACTAAACGAATATCCATTACCTGTATTATTTATAATACATAGTATTTAATATTTTAATGTATACTAATATATTATGTATTATGTATTATATTATATATTAGTATATCATTATATTATATATTATATATTATATATTACTATATTATATATTATATTAATATTATGTAATATATATATTATATATATAATATATAATTTACATAGTATGTAGTATATACTACACAGTATATATTTATATATTTATTGATCTGTGTGGCCAATTCACAAGAGAGAGAGAGGGAGTGGGAGGGACTTGAGAGAGAGAGTGCCCTAAGAGGGAGTGAGAGTTGAGAGGGAGAGAGAGAGAGACCTAAGAGGCTTGGGAGAGAGAGAGCTGAGGAGGGAGGGGGAGAGGGAGAGGGAGAGAGTGGAGAGGACTTGGAGAGAGAGAGGAGGGAGGAAGAGGAGAGTGAGGGAGAGAGACGGAGGAGAGGAGAGGAGGAGAGAACAAGAGAGAGGAAAAGAGAGAGAGGAGAGAGAGGGAGTGGAGGGAGAGGAGAGAGGGAGAGGAGAGAGGGAGAATGAGAGAGAGGAGAGAGGGAGAGAGGGAGAGGGAGGAGGGAGAGAGAGAGGAGAGAGGGGAGATAGACTGGAGAGGGAGAGAGGGAGGGACAGAGGGGGAGAGGAGAGGAGAGGAGGAGACCCAAGAGGAGAGGGAGGATGAGGGAGGATGGAGACCATGGAGGAAGAAGAGGAAGATAGAGAGGACACACAGAGAGAGATGGAATGAGACAGGACAAGAGGAGAGAGACCTAAGACCTGGAGAGAGAGGGAGTGGGAGGGACCTCAGAGTGAGGGAGAGAGAGGGAGAGAGAGATACTTGAGACCTAGAGAGAGAGGGAGGGAGAGAGATGTATTAGTATATAATATAATTTATATACTATTTAATATATTAATTTAATAATACCTTAATAATAATATTAATATATAATATATTATATAAATATATATAATAAATATAAATCATAATATATAATATATTTAATATATAATATAAAATATATCATAATATAATATATTAATAATATTATGCTAATAATAATTCTTAAAACTAAAGTAAACAGATATCCGTTTATAACAGATATCCATTATAAACAAATATCCGTTCAAAACAGATATTCGTTCGTAATGGATATCCATTTACTGAGTTATATAAAAAAAAAATGGGACCGTTTTGAGCATTCCAATGGTCCCCACATTCCTTCTATCACTAAAATCTCATGTTTTATGTCTGTATCAGACAAAATTTAGCTTTTGGGAGATTCTTTTACACTTTATTAACTTTTACAATCATTTGTGTGTGTTTTTTTGTTTGTGCAATGGGAGGCAGTAGTCGCCATAAGAGAAAAGGAAAGAGGAAACTAACAACAGATCAATTTGAAGCATATAGAGAAAAAGATAGAGAAAGTCATAGGAAAAGAAGACAAGGTATGACAAATAATCAAGTTGAAGCTTCTTTTGCACTGTTAAATGTTAATTCAAGTGATGATGAAATAGAATTTGAAAATATTGAACATCATATTGAAATTGAAAATGTGAACAACATTGAAAATGAAATTGTTATTGAAAATGAAAATGTTGTTGAAAATGAAATTGTTATTGAAAATGTTGAACATATTGAAAATATTGAAAATGAAAATGTTGGAATTGTTATTGAAAATGTTGAAAATGAACCTTATGTAAAACCTAATTACATGAGAACCCCTAAATAGTTGCTTGAAATAGATGAGAACATAATAGATAATCTTCAAGGAAAATGGTCACCATGAACAATTCAGTTGTGGGCTACCAATATGTTCAATGAATACTTTTTCGATAAGACATTAACCAAACAATGTCAACTTTTTGTGCAATCGCAAAGTCTTACAAAATGAGACCATTATTAAGAAAATTGAAGATTCGTGTCACCAAAGAATCAGAAAAAAATAGTATTATTATAAAAAAATATTTTTAATGCTCTAACTTCTATTGGTAAGAATAGTAAGGAAAAAGATAAAATGGTTGTTCGTAGAGTGATCACAACCTCACTAGTAAGCCATCATTTGAGAAAGGCTTGTTTAATGAGACAAAATTGTATTGATTTAAATCTAAATCGTAAAACATTAAATAGAGCACTCTCAAGAAGAGGGAGACTTGATAGTCCTCTTCAAAATGATACATGGGATTTTAGTGGAAGGCTTCCATGTGTTGGGAAGAAGCTAACCAATAATGTAAAGATGCAAATTGAACAATTTTGGAACTCTCACTCTAGAGTATCACCAAATGTAAATGATGTTTTACAGTTACGAAGTGGTAATTGAGATCACACACCACATCCTAAACATTTCTTGGAATGTAGCCAAACAATTTTGTATAAACAATTTTGTCAAGAACATCCAAATTTGTAAATCTCACAAAAGGATTTTGAGTCTTGCAAGCCATTTTATTGTGTACCTATTAATGTTCATAATACATGTTGTAAATACCATGTTGAGTTTTCAATGTATCATGAATTATTATGTCATGTTCATTCTGCTATGCATACTGATGAAATGTTGCAGGAGTGTCATGCAATGCAACTTTCCAAGTCATCCAGGGACTTGTTAGATTTATTTTTATGCATTAGAGGTGTTGGTTGCTTATTTTATAGAAATTATTGTTTAAATGAAATGTGTTTGCAATGTGGTGGTTTATCAAATTTTGTAACATGCTTTCATGAGGACAACGAACATGATTTTGGTAACAATATTGTTGAGAAAAAAAGGTTTGAGACAATAAAATACACATTGAAGAGTGGAGGTGAAGGTTCTAGATATGAGTTGGTTACAAGAGAGGTAAGTGTTGTTCATTTTATTTTTGATTTTAAGAAAAATCTTTTCTATAAGTATGCAAGGCATATCCATAGGTCACAATGGTTGGATCGACAATTCAAGATGTGTAAGGACTCTTTCTCGATTGGAACTATTGTATCCATAGTTGATTTTGCTGAAAATTACACATTGAGCCATAGAATGAAGTATAATCACAATATTATAATTCTATTCAAATTTCTATTTTTGACCACATAACATATAGACATGCCCCTGATAGTATAGAAGAGGACAAGAAGATAATTAGGGAGTACCATTTTTACATGAGTGATGATAGATCTCATTCATTTGAGTTTGTAAAACATTGTTTTGAAATTTTATTTGAGTTCTTGCAAGAAAAAGGTATTGCAACGAGTCAACATCTCATTTGGTTAGATAACTGCACATGAAAATTGAAGAATGCTTGCATATTTTATAGGTTGAGCAGAATGCATATAGAGAGGAGTGTACCACATATTTGGAGTTTTTTTAAGCTAGGAATGGAAAAGGTGAGCATGATGGTGTAGGTGCATGTGTGAGGAGAGCTCTAGTTAAGGAACACATGAAGATCAGAGGTGGTGCAACATTCAATGATGCACATTCTATTGTTGATTAGTGTACTTATGCATTATCACAAGGATGGACACTTTATTCACAAGTTTGCAGGTTCTTTTGGTTGGTTGAGGAGGGCACAGTGGGAGAAAAAATGGAATCTCAAACAATTAGAGATTCTTCAAAGATGCATTCATTTTGAAGCTCAAATGCGGGTGCATGGACCATATGGACACGAGAGTTGGCTTATTTTTTTCAGAATTGTATTCAGTGTGATTGGGATAAATGCAAGCCAAGTGAGTGTGTAGATACATGAATTCCAAAATAACTAACCCCTTTATCTATACCACAATCCTCTTTAGAAGATGAAATTGAAAGTTCACTTGACTATGACCATATTTTAGATCTTGTACAGCCAGGACATGTCTATGCAGTTGTAGCACCATAGGGGAATGAAGAGGGATCAAACTATTGGTTGGTACGATGTGTATAGGGAAAGAAAAAGCTAACACAACCAATGGTAGATGATGATGGGTTCATGTATCCTTCAAGTTCAGTTGTTGTTTCGAGAACTTGGTTGCATTACCATTTCATCATCATTTAGGTTGTTTAGAATAATATAGATTTGTTATTCTAGGAATCTTTTCTATTTTTTATTACCATTTCATTATCATTTAGGTTGTTTAGAATAATATAGATTTGTTGTTCTAAGTATATTTAGTTGTTCATAAAAAACTTATGATCATACAAGTTCAGTTGTTGTTTTCAAAACTTGGTTGTGAACATGTATGATTAGAAATAATGGCATACCTTCATTTGAAGACTATGAAAAACACTAAACCATTCTCATGTATTCACACCTTGTTATAGCAAAAAATGTTAAGTTATTGAGACATCATGCTAGGCCAAAAACAAAGAAAATAATATGGACAATTATTAGTGTTGATCATGAAGCATTACTCGATACTCTAAAGGTAAGAGATGACCCTTCAGGAACACTTGAGTAGTGGATCATTTGTTGTATGGGATAGGTATGTTATTTTCATATTGTTTATTTGCTAAGGTTCATTATTTAGGTTTGTTTAAAATAATATAGATTTGTTATTCTAAGCATCTTTTCTAGTTTTTATTACCATTTCATTGTCATTTAGGTTGTTTAGAATAATATAGATTTGTTATTCTAAGTAGCTTTTTTAATGTGATTGTTACCTATTGTTACGTTGTTCATTACTTTTTTTAAAGTATAAGACATTATTGGGTGTTTTCAGTGTGACATGTTGCATGAAGTTAATTAGTGTGTCAAAAGTTATTGAAATCTTGTTGTCCCAATGTTTCATGTTGTTCCACCCTTCCTAAATGTGTTTCCCATCACTGTTTGTCCAATAGTTCAAATGGTCATTAGGGACAAAGAGTGTGTAGAGGGATTATGCCTTGGTTTCAAATAAATCCTTAAGGGAAGTGGATTAGGACAATCAAGTTTGTGTTGAGCCTTGTCCTTCCTCTGCATCAAATTGGTATCAGAGCAAGGAAAATCAGTAAGAGGTGATAAATAAGTTGATTTGAAGTCAAGACAAGATGGCTCCTAAGTTGAATGTGGAAAGAATAATCAGAGAGGTGAAATATGCTCTTGCCCTAGAATTGAGATCCATAAAGGACAACCTTGATGCAAGACTCACAACAGTTGAAGAGATTTGAGTGAGCAAGAAGAAGAAGAAGAAGTGGGAAAAGAAGAACAGGAAGAAGAAAGAGATGTTGAAGAGAAGACTTTGGAGAGATTTCTAAAGGCAGTTAAGAATGATGGTTCCAAGATAAAAATAGAGCTTCTAGTATATTCAGGAAGTCTTAATGGAGAAGAATTCCTAGATTGGATAGGAGAATTAGACAAGTATTTTGAGCTTGAAGAGATACTTGAGGGGCAACAAGTTAAATTAGCAAGAAAAAAACTAAAAGGACATGCAATTCTTTGGTGGGATTATGTGCAAGAAGAGAGGAAAAAGAAAGGTAAAGCAAAGATCACATCTTGGGATAGAATGGTTGCAAAATTGAAGGGTAAATTTCTACCTAGTGATTATGCCATACAAAGAAGGTTGCAAAATTTGAAGCAAAAGGACATGGATGTGAAATCCTACACAAAAGAGTTCTACAAACTGAGCCTAAGATCAGGCCACATGGAAGAAGATGTTGAAAAAGTTGCAAGGTATTTGAATGGGCTAAAGTATAGCCTACAAGATGAAATCAGTCTCACAAGTCCAAGAACTATAGAAGAATGTTATCAGTTGGCGATAAAGGCTAAAGAAAAATTGAAAAGGAGACAAGAAAAGCAAAGTAGAGGTAGGGGAAGGACAAATTTCAGAGGAAGGGGGACTTTTTCTGGTAGAGTACAATCCCAAAGGTCTCAAGGAGAGACAAGTAACTCACAAGAACAAACATCAAATTCAAGGGGCAACTTTAGAGGAAGAAGACCAAATTCTAGAGGTAGATTTATTAATAGAGGCTCAAGTGGATTCACTAGAAAGTGTTATAAATGCAATAAATTTGTAGGCCATCAAGCATGGTAGTGCACTGAGGAGCAAAGCATCCATCTACTTCTTTTAAAGGTGAGAGAAGAAATCAGATTGCACAAGGTGGAGATGATGTTGAAAGTGTTAATTCACCATCACAAAATGCAAAACCAGAAGTTGGAGAGTCCTTTTTAATGAGAAGGACCTTGATTAAAGTGCCCACCTTGATTAAAGTGCCCATGGAGAAAGAACCACCTCAAAGAAAGTCGCTTTTTAGGACTACATACAAAAGCCAAGGCAAATGTTGTAGAGTTGTTGATTCTAGAAGTACTGATAATTTGGTTTTAGTTGATTTATGGTAGAGAAGTTAAAGTTGCAAAGATTGCCTCATGTCACTCCATACAAGGTTTCTTGGTTAAAAAAATGGCAGCAAGTGTTAGTGAATGAACAAACTTGGGTGGAATTCCATATAGGGGGTCATAAGGACAAGGTTTTGTGTGACATCATCCCTATGGATGTTTTCCATTTTCTTCTTGGAAGGCCATGGCAGTATGATAGAAATGCCAAGCATGATGGAAGAAAGAATACATGTGCTATAGAGAAAGATGGAGTCTCATACACTCTAACACCATTGAAAGATGAAGATAAAATACCACAAGTAGAAACCAATGTGATGTCGATAGGAGAAAAGGAATTCAAAAAGGTTGTAGAAGAGGAGAAAATGGGTTTTGCTATCATAGTCAAGCCTAAGTTTTTTGTGACAACAACAAAGAAAGAAGAGTTGCCTTTGGAAATTCAAAACTTGCTAAAGAGGTATGCTGATATAGTAGTGGATGAACTCCTAAGCACCTTGCCTCCTATGAGGGATATTAGTCACCACATTGATTTCATACCAGGGGCTTGTTTTCCTAATAAGGCAACATATAAAATGACACCACAACAGAATGAAGAGATTAAGAGACAAGTCCAATAATTTCTCAATAAGGGGCTAATCAAAGAGAGCCTTAGTCCTTGATGCCTTTTGGTCTCTCAAATGCACCCAACACTTTCATGAGGTTGATGAATGAAGTTCTCAAATATTTGATTGGTAAGTTTGTTTTGGTTTACCTTGATGACATTCTTGCTTTTAGTAAAACTAAGGAAGAGAATTTACACCATTTGGATTTGGTTTTGAGAAGATTACATGAAGAGAAACTAATGATCAATTTGAAGAAATGTGAGTTTATGAAAAAAGAGTTGGTGTATCTTGGTTTTTTGGTTACAAATGGCACCTTAAAAATGGATCCCAGCAAGGTTGAAGCTATTCTAAGTTGGCCTCCACCCAAATCAGTTGCTGGGGTAAGGATTTTTCATGGTTTGGACAACTTTTATAGGAAATTTATAAAGGGTTTAAGTTATGTTTGTGCTCCAATGATTGATACTATAAAGGGGGATAAGAGAAAGAAGTTTGTTTGGACTAGTGAGGCTGGAAAGAGTTTTGAATATTTGAAAAAGAGGGTAGCAGAGCAGCCCATATTAGCCTTACTAGATTTTAATAAAGTGTTTACTATTGAGTGTGATGCAAGTGTTTATGCCATAGGGGCGGTGTTGAGTCAAGAGGGAAAACCCATAGCCTTCTTTAGTGAAAAAATTAATGAAGCTAAGAAGAAATACTCTTCCTCGACCCGGGTATAATTTCAATGCCTTCGTCTCGGCTAAAAACGGCGCTATCTGGATGACCACGGAAGAATCGGCATCAGCGACTGATGGAGCGTCCGTCAGCGTCGCCGGAATGTTCCGATATCTTCCACCGACAACGACGCATCCGGCCCATTGGCCTGATATTCAACCGATGGACTGAGATATTTGATTCTTGACTGAGCATCTCAGAACTGAGACTATTCTTTTGGCCTAAAATGCAAAGTGATGTAAGAAAGTTTGTTGAGAAATGTGTTATTTGTCAAAAGGCCAAGGGTAGAAATACAAATGTAGGCTTATGTCAGCCTCTTCCTATTCCAAATAGGCCTTGGGAGTCAATAAGCATGGATTTTGTAATGGTTTACCAAAAACACCTAGAGGTTTTGATTCTATATATGTTGTAGTGGACCGGTTCTCCAAGATGGCACATTTCATCACATGTAAGAGCACTAATGATGTATCCTACATTGCAAGTTTGTTCTTCAAGGAAGTGGTAAGGATTCATGGTTTACCTTTAAGTATTGTTTTAGATAGAGATAGTAAGTTTTTTGGGAATTTTTGGAGAACTTTGTGGAAGAAACTTGGCACTAATCTTAGTTTCAGCTCTTCCTATCACCCCGAAACTGATGGGAAGACCGAGCTAGTTAATAGGAGTCTTGGTAATCTCTTAAGATGTCTTACAAAAGAGCATTCTACTCAATGGGATCTGATCTTACCTTAGGAAAAATTTGCATATAATGATTCAGTGAATAAGAGTGTGGGTAAGAGTCCTTTTGAAGTTGTTTATGGTTTGCAGCCTAGGGGATTCTTTAAGTTAAGGGATATCATTGGCATGGAGAGGATGAGTGCTAAGGGTGAGCAATTTTTTGTGTCTATGAAGGAGATTCACCAATAGGTCAAGGATCACCTACAAAGAAGTGTGGACAAATACAAACAACAAGTTGATATGAAGAAGAGAGAAGTCCATTTCAAGGTTGGAGATTTGGTTCTAGCTCATATAAGGAAGAAAATATTTTCGAAGGGACAGTATTCCATGTTGTAGATGAAGAAAATTGGACCTTGTAGAGTTGTTCACAAGTTTGGTCCTAATGCATATGAAATTGAGTTACCAAGTGGGATTGGCATTTCACCTATATTTAATGTAGCTGACTTGTACCCTTTCAAAGGTGATGTTGTTGTAGGTAATGAAGTAGGTTCCCAAGCATTTGAGGATGAAGAATGGATCTAGAACCTTCCTCTCAGCAAACCTTTAGAGGTGGAGTGCACCCTTCATACAAAGGAACTCAAGAAGATAAGAAACACAACCTATTTTCAATACTTGGTCAAATGGAAAGGTCTTCCTATGGAAGATGCTACTTGGATGTCTGAATATGATATTATAAATCATGGATATACAGTTGCAAACCTGCACTCAAGTGGGACTTGAGTTTTTCTTCCCCTTGGGTGTATGGTGTAGGGTCACCAGGACCTTATTTGCATATTTTGTGTAATTTTTGGTTTTAGGTTGTTTGGTGTGTTTAGGTGTCTTATAAGCTCATTTATGACCATTTAGAAGCATAGGGGTTCATTTTTGGTGTGTTTGATTGGGTTTTGATAAAAAATGTAAAAAGTTGCCAAATGTGCAAAAAAATTGTCATGCAACTTTTAGAAAGTGAAAAAAAAATCAAGAACCAGTTACATGTACTCCAAGAAACTTTTACAAACGTTTTGGATTGATGGAAAGAGAACATCCTCAATACTCAAATGAAGGGAAAAAAGACATTGATTTTGAAGTTTCATTGAATGAAACAACTATTTTACTGTACATTTTAATGTTGCAGACTGATTTCTTCACCTTGTACGGATTGTATGGCTTACATGTTGGTCTAAGATAAATTGGACTATGTTGGCTCATGAATCTACTTTCATTTGCTTTTGATTGCATCAATTTTCATTAGGTATTGTGGGAGTTATTGTAATTTTTCTAAAACTGCCTAAAACACTATCTAGGGTAAGCGGTGAGCAAAAATAAATATGTAACTCATCTCTCCACCGCTGAAAAATCACCAAAATGGGTGGAGAGGTCTGCATGCATGTAATTTATCTTGTTTTAAGTTTGCAAGATCTTAAGGAAGAGTTTTCACGTGCTAAGAGGCAGTAGATAGTTTGATATTTGATGTATTAGATAGTGTGATAGTAAAAACCAAGGAAGAATACATGAATCAAGGATTGAAAATTGTTTGTTTGCCATTAACATTGGTAGAGGAATGTAGTAAGAGGTCTGTAGATCTAAAACAAGAGTCTTGAACATTTTTTTGAAGGATATTGGTAGAGAGTTAGTATAACTATCCCAAGAGGACAAATTATGTAGTTTAAGGTTAAGTGTTGCAAGCCATGAATGGTTACATTGTTGGTCATCACATAGGAGTGTTCCATGATCATTTGTACCTCAAGTCAAGTCCGCCCTCGAGGTTTCCACTGTTTCTTTCTTTTTGTAACGCTAGTCATTGCTTTTGTTAAA
>VDFB02261224.1:0-50662 GCA_007258455.2 Sequoia sempervirens | reverse complement strand
ATGTATCCTACATTGCAAGTTTTTTCTTCAAGGATGTGGTAAGGATTCATGGTTTACCTTTAAGTATTGTTTCAGATAGAGATAGTAAGTTTGTTGGGAATTTTTGGAGAACTTTGTGGAAGAAACTTGGCACTAATCTTAGTTTCAGCTCTTCCTATCACCCCTAAACTGATGGGAAGACCGAGCTAGTTAATAGGAGTCTTGGTAATCTCTTAAGATGTCTTACAAAAGAGCATTCCACTCAATGGGATTTGATCTTTCCTTAGGAAAAATTTGCATATAATGATTCAGTGAATAAGAGTGTGGGTAAGAGTCCTTTTGAAGTTGTTTATGGTTTGCAGCCTAGGGGATTCTTTAAGTTAAGGGATATCATTGGCATGGAGAGGATGAGTACTAAGGGTGAGCAATTTTTTGTGTCTATGAAGGAGATTCACCAATAGGTCAAGGATCACCTACAAAGAAGTGTGGACAAATACAAACAACAAGTTGATATGAAGAAGAGAGAAGTCCATTTCAAGGTTGGAGATTTGGTTCTAGCTCATATAAGGAAGAAAATATTTCCGAAGGGACAGTATTCCAAGTTGTAGATGAAGAAAATTGGACCTTGTAGAGTTGTTCACAAGTTTGGTCCTAATGCATATGAAATTGAGTTACCAAGTGGGATTGGCATTTCACCTATATTTAATGTAGCTGACTTGTACCCTTTCAAAGGTGATGTTGTTGCAGGTAATGAAGTAGGTTCCCAAGCATTTGAGGATGAAGAATGGACCTAGAACCTTCCTCTCATCAAACCTTTAGAGTTGGAGTGCACCCTTCATACAAAGGAACTCAAGAAGATAAGAAACACAACCTATTTTCAATACTTGGTCAAATGGAAAGGTCTTCCTATGGAAGATGCTACTTGGATGTCTGAATATGATATTATAAATCATGGATATACAGTTGCAAACCTGCACTCAAGTGGGACTTGAGTTTTTCTTCCCCTTGGGTGTATGGTGCAAGGTCACCAAGACCTTATTTGCATATTTTGTGTAATTTTTGGTTTTAGGTTGTTTGGTGTGTTTAGGTGTCTTATAAGCTCATTTATGACCATTTAGAAGCATAGGGGTTCATTTTTGGTGTGTTTGATTGGGTTTTGATAAAAAATGTAAAAAGTTGCCAAATGTGCAAAAAAACTGTCATGCAACTTTTAGAAAGTGAAAAAAAAATCAAGAACCAGTTACATGTACTCCAAGAAACTTTTACAAACGTTTTGGATTGATGGAAAGAGAACATCCTCAATACTCAAATGAAGGGAAAAAAGACATTGATTTTGAAGTTTCATTGAATGAAACAACTATTTTACTGTACATTTTAATGTTGCAGACTGATTTCTTCACCTTGTACGGATTGTATGGCTTACATGTTGGTCTAAGATCAATTGGACTATGTTGGATCATGAATCTAATTTCATTTGCTTTTGATTGCATCAATTTTCATTTGGTATTGTGGGAGTTATTGTAATTTTTCTAAAATTGCCTAAAACACTATCTAGGGTAAGCAGTGAGCAAAAATAAATATGTAACTCATCTCTCCACCGCTGAAAAATCACCAAAATGGGTGGAGAGGTCTGCATGCATGTAATTTATCTTGTTTTAAGTTTGCAAGATCTTAAGGAAGAGTTTGCACGTGCTAAGAGGCAGTAGATAGTTTGATATTTGATGTATTAGATAGTGTGATAGTAAAAACCAAGGAAGAATACATGAATCAAGGATTGAAACTTGTTTGTTTGCCATTAACATTGGTAGAGGAATGTAGTAAGAGGTCTGTAGATCTAAAACAAGATTCTTGAACATTTTTTTGAAGGATATTGGTAGAGAGTTAGTGTGACTATCCCAAGAGGACAAATTATGTAGTTTAAGGTTAAGTGTTGCAAGCCATGAATGGTTACATTGTTGGTCATCACATAGGAGTGTTCCATGATCATTTGTACCTCAAGTCAAGTCTGCCCTCGAGGTTTCCACTGTTTCTTTCTTTTTGTAACGCTAGTCATTGCTTTTGTTAAAGTATAAGCCATTGTTGGGTGTTGTCAGTGTGACATGTTGCATGAAGTTAATTAGTGTGTCAAAATTTATTGAAATCTTGTTGTCCCACTATTTCATGTTGTTCCACCCTTCCTAAGTGTGTTTCCCATCACTGGTTGTCCAATATTTCAAATGGTCATTAGGGACAAAGGGTGTGTAGAGGGCCTATGCCTTGGTTTCAAAGAAATCCTTAAGGGAAGTGGATTAGGATAGTCAAGTTTTTTTGTTGAACCTTTTCCTTCCTTTGCATCAGTAAGGTACTGGAGCTAGGGAAGCAATAGGTAGAGCAGGAAGAATTGGGGTGACTCAGTGTGCTCTAGGTCTATCCTGTGACATCCCTTTACCCACACTCTGGAAATCTCGCATGTCAAAGTAATTGGCATGCCTCCCTAGGAAAAACTCAACATATAATTTTTGGAGAAAATACTGAGGGACATCAAGATTGTTGTTGGGTGGTTTATCAAAAACCATCCCCCAACATCTCTAGAAATTAGCTAATATGCCTCTATGTGTGCACCACTTAATTGAAAATTTTGGCTTCCGCACATTTACGACTTATCCTATTTTGGGATTGATGAATAATTGGGCTAATTGGGATTTTTCAATATCAAGTTCCCTCACTTCATCATATGATAATCCATTGGCATAAAATTTCCTTTCAGACTCTCACTACTATGCAAATCTATTGTGTTGATTTTCCAAAGTTTCAACATTTGAAATGATTGCTTCTAAAGTGTTTTTCATATATGATAGCTCGAGGAGTGTTAAAATAGATTCAACATATGTTTCTCAATTGATCTAAATTTCTATGAATAGATTTATGTATTGTTGGTGCATTTTGGTTTGGAAACATCGGCCGCAACGAAGGAGGATTTGGAGGGTTTTCATCTTGAGTGGGGTTAGGGTTTTCAGGTTGAGCGAGGTTGGGATCAACTATTCTTAAGCCTATTAATTGATGAAATTTTTAAAAAATAACAATCATTTTAATGCAATAAAAAATCTAGTAAAAATCCTATTTTTGACTAAAATTATAAAAAAAACAATGCAAAACTAATATAAATTGAAGAAAAAAATTAAAATTTATAAATACCTTTGAAATGTGATTGATTTGAGTAAAAAAATTGACTCCCAAATGGATATTTGAGTCGCTTAATGCAAAACCCATGCACAGACAATTAGTAAACTGTAGAAAAATGAGCTCTCAGGTTTTCTTTTTTGATTTTATGGAACAAGAATCGGATATCCGTTATGAAATGAATATCCATTTCCTTTATGTAGTTTTTTAAATAATTGATAGTTTTTTTCAATATGTAAGGTAATCATATATTATTTTATTTTATAATATAAAATTATATTATATTATATATAATACAATATATATTTTATTATAATATATTATTATACAATATATATTATATTATATTATTTATAATATATATTATAATATTATATTATATTTATAAATATAATATTCTATAATAATATAATATTATATTATAATATATTAAATATATTATAATATAATGTTATATAATATTTAATACTATATAAGCATTATAATATAATAAAATATTATAATATATTCAATATATTATTATTATATAATATTAAATTAAAAACATTATAATAATTATATTAAAACATTATTATAATTATATTAAAATATTATTATAATATATTATGATATATATTATATATATTATTATATAATATTATAATATAATATTATTATATAATATTATAATATAATATTATATATATATTATATAATATTATAATATATTATTATATAATATTATAATATATTATTATATAATATTATATAATATTATAATATAATATTATATAATATTATAATATAATATATATATATTATAATATATAATATATAATATTATAATATAATATTATATTATATTATAATATTATAATATATTATATAATATAATATTATAATATATTATATTATATTATAATATTATATAATATTATAATATTATATTATATATATATAATATTATATAATATTATATTATAATAATTATATAATATTATATTATAATATATAATATTATATATATATATAATATTATAATATATATAAATATTATATTATATATATAATATTATAATATAATATTATATTATATAATATTATATTATAATACAATATTATATTATAATATTATAATATTATATAATATTATATTATAATATTATAATATAATAATATTATATTATTATATAATATATATATTATAATAATATAATATTATAATATTATATTATAATAATATAACAATATTATATTATAATAATATAACAATATTATAATATAATATAATATATAATATAATAATAATATAATATAATATTATATATAATATAATATATATTATAATATATAATATAATAATATTATAATATATAATATAATAATATAATAATATTATAATATAATAATATAATAATATTATAATATAATAATAATATAATAATATAATATTATAATATTATAATATTATAATATAATAATATAATAATAATAATAATATAATATAATAATATGATATAACAATATAATAATATAATATAATATTATAATAATATAATATAATAATATGATATAACAATATAATAATATAATATAATATAATATTATAATAATATTATATTATGTTATAATATATTTAATATATTATAATATAATGTTATATAATATTTAAAACTATATAAACATTATAATATAATATTAAATTAAAAAACATTATAATAATGTATTAAATTAAATATGTGGTCGGTCTAGACTTGAGCGAATTAAAAAAATTGATTTAAATAACAAATATTCGTTTCTAAATGGATATTCGTTTAATAACAGATATCTATTTTTTTCAATTTGGTGTTTGCTTTGACACCTTTCTACCCGAGCTTAGAAAAAGTCAGCTGATTTTCACATTTTTGAGCAAGTTAAAAATGTTTTTTTTTTACATCGCAACTTTTTGGACCCCCATGATCTTGCACAAACCCTTATTCATGTAATTTCCCTCCTCATATCCCCATATGTATCCCACATCTCTTGGTTGCTCCAATTTAGAAGCTTTAGCTTAACATATCACTATGGCATCCGAGACCCAAAGGTCACATGAAATATAAATTATAAGACTTTTCAAATCTATATCACATTAGTTGCAAACCTTTATTTTTTGTAAGCTCGCAGTGAGAAAAGAAATGTACTCAGAGATAATAGTCATACATATTGATTATATGTGTGTGTATTGAATATTAAACTCGAATTAATGGACAGTTAGTGACTGAAATCATTTGTGAATTCTTTATTGTTGTTATAAAACCACTGTGATACCCGTAGTCTCGACATATTTAAAACATAGTATATAATTGTAGTATATTTGTCATTAAGTTGACATTAGTAAAAAATTTGTTTCTACTTGATGATTGTACAATGAAACTATAAAACTAAAATACAAAATTGTCATTTAATTGTTATAGATCATATTATTTATTTGCATGTGTTATGAACTGATTTCTTATGGATTAAACCTTCAAGACATCTAAAATTAGTTAGAATTGCATGTGCATTAAATATTGCATGAAATTGAGAAATATCATTAGAGATCAAATTACATGTCAATAATTGTATGTCAATTATACATTAAACCATTATTATGCATGGAAAGAAAAGAATTATTTTTATGACCATTATGCATGTTATTTTCTTTTATATGTGAATTGAATTTACCTTTCAAGACAAGTGTTGAATATAGGCTAACATAGGGAAGTAGATTTGCTTTTTCCAGATTGACCTACCGTTTACAATCTATTTTGCTTTGGCCAAAGCTATGTGTACTATTGAAATAAATGAATAGTATTTTATTCTCTTTGTCGTATCCTGATAGTAGGGAATAGCATCTTCATATGTGAAATGCATGTAGATAGTCAGATTGCACCAAATTCCATCCTACCAACCATTTTCAGGTTGCTAGACTACTCATGCAAGGTCAGGTATTCTTCATTTAGGAAGAATTTTGGGGAAGTGTAAGCTTTGTGGTTGGGCAAAAAAACATTTGAGCCATGTTCTCATCTCTTGGTTTGCAAATGACCATTTGTGGTTAGTGGTGGCTGAAGAATCTTCAGTGATTATGTTTCTTCTATATCTTTACTTGTATTGTTGTGATGAAATGGGCATGAGAGCCTGAGTCATATTCTTGCATAAGTTATATCTTGTACTCTATATTATTTGACTAGATAGTACTTCATGTGATGATGTATGTTATTTCTTGTACTTAAATATGGATTAGACACTTTTACATGTGAGATGTAATATGTCATTTTGTATATTGAAGATGTTTCATTTCATTTCTAAATTTATGTGAAAACGAGTTACTATTTGCTTTTGTGAGATTGTTTAGGGTTTTGATCCTTACAAGAACAAAGTAACCTAGATTAATTAATACCAGTAAGGAATGGATAATTACAATAAATGAATTTTGAGATTAAATGACGATTAGACACTTAGCTATGGAAATTATGATGAGAAATAATGGTCTATTGCCATACAAATTTTTTATTGAATTAATGCTGAAAAATGTTTACCTCAATGTGCTTGTTGCCTATGAACTGTGACATATGTAGAATTTTGTGCAAGTCTATGTTGCACATGATCAACCTTGTGCTCTATGAAACTATTATGGGGCATGGATCCACCTTGTAACCTATGAGATTGGTTTGGAAAATTGTGTACTCATGCAATTAGGTTCACCATAGCTCTATTTTTTATTGATAGGTTAAGATTAGTAATATTGAAAAATACCATAGAAATATTGTCAAATCGTGTTCTCCCAAGTCAACCCCCTTGATTAGATCAACTTCACAATTGTGGAAGAATATCAAACACAACACCCTTAAGAATGCAAGTGTCCTAGATTATTTTAATATAAATCCTAGTACCTTCAACGCTCCAAAATGAAATGTTTCTAAAATTATTCTTTTTTCAATACATAGGATTTTTAGATGTTCCTCTCATATGAATTAATGGACAAATGAATGACTTTAAATACCTTGAGACAAAGCAATAAATTACACAAATGTGTGCTAAGACATCTCATAACAATGTGAAAAGAAAGAGTTAGCTAAATTTAAATTTAATTTTTTTAATTTGAAGGGTCACATGGAGCGAATACACACATCATGACATTAATCTAGGAGAGGGAAGTATGGATATCAAGTTAAATGAGGAGCATATAAATATAAACACAAAACTAAATGTAACAAATGACAAATATATGAAAATAAATAAAATCAAATCAAAATATATAAAAACATATATAAATAAAAACAACTAAAAAATTTTGAAAAAAAAAAACCTTACTTCACACACAAATATAATTATATTAAAATAACAAAAAACATTGCTAAAACTAATTCTGACTTTACCAATATATTTTTAAAGGTAATCCCATACCACCTACTTTTCAAAAATTTAACTATATACTTTAAGACATTTATTTTAATATATAATTTTTTATTAAAAAAAAACACTAGTAAATTCACCATTCCCTCATATTCTTGGAAAAATGTTTGAGATGGTCAACAAGGGCAGGAACAGTGGACAGGTCGGTCTGGTAGATGTGAAATTAATACAATCTCGAAAAGACTTTGGAATGGCGTGTCAATGAAACCAAAATACCACTAATTGGCTGATCATATCCAGGGCATTAACATGCCCTTGATTTTACGGTACATATCACATGCACTTTGTCTCACACACATCTCCACAGAATAATGGCACTGCCAGAACAAGCACAGAGATGCCCACATGATTTGAACATCACTGTGGTGACTATACAACTTTATTACTCACTTACATCTTCTGGGCTGTCCTTCAAACAGTACAGACGAGCAAAGACTCTTTCTGCCACCCTTGTGAAGAAACTTCATGCAGAAATAGTAATTAACCTGGCCGAGTCAAAGATTTGACAAGGCAATGTTGATGGAATTAAAAGCTAAAAGGTGGAGCATTACCAGGTCAAAACAAACAATCATACGTTTCACTTCCAAGAATTTCCATCACCATAATTAATTATGGGATACGCATGCACGGAATACGTCTTCCTCTAAATGCAGTGTGAGAGTAAAACGGAAAACATTTAAGCCCAGTCCGCTGCATTTATATATTCAGAGATGAAAAGAATTGGTCAGCAAAATTACAATTAATCTATAGGTTCAAGTTTTTCTGAGTGCTTTATAATCCATATGAACCTCAGTTTTTCAGAAAGAGCTTTTCCATTGTGTAGACAGTGTATCAAATAGTTTTTCTCCGGTACCCGGGAAAATAGTTTTCCTTTTTCCTTAGTGTGTATTTGGGCCTCATTGTGATCAGAAACTCCAAAGTTGGTCTTTGCACTTTGCTGATTTAAGGTCCTATTGTAATCAGATACTGCAAACTTGATCTCTGCTCAATGTATTTGAAAAGCTTTTTTGTGAACAGAGGCTATAAAGTTGGGTTTTTTTCCTACTTATTGTGTTTCTGTCGTTGAAAGAGTATTCTAGAGTGTTGTGGGAATTAATTTAACGGAGGAAAATCGAAAACTCTGGTCCACTCCCCTGTTTTGGGTTCGTGCAGATCTCCATCCTTGAAGACTTGCAGTGATATCGATTCCACTCGATGATGATGCATGCAGAATCACCAGTTTTGAGATCATCCTCATTGAACAATTCAGGTTCCCAATTTAATCTGCACTTGAACAATGTGAACCACCAACACCATTGTTCTCCTTCAAGGAATGCTTTGCATCCATCAAGGCTTTGCTCACATATTCATGATAATAATATGAGTTTGGACAATAGTTTGAAGCTTATGCAAAGAGAAAGCAGTCAAAGATTTCCTGAGGTAAAAGAAGAACATGCTAAAGGAGGAGTTTTTGCAGAGACCAATGCTGAGCTAGAAATTGGTGGTAGCAAATTCAGTTTGCTTTCTTATCCTTCGCTCAAAAGAAAGCGCCCCTCAAAACTTAATATTCCTAAGGCTCCAAGAGAACTTAAAATGGTTGGTCTGAATGAGAAAACTGTCAAGGAAGAAAGCATTAGCTTTGAAGGGGATCACTATGGTTTGTACTGTAAGAAAGGAAAGAAGGAAATTATGGAAGACACCCACAAGGTCATTACAAACATCAACGGGGATGATCGGCAGGTAAGACAAATCCCTAACTATTCCTTTTGGTTCACGCCAGTTTTTAAAGCCAGAAGCATTGCAGTCTCGACTCTTTATTATAGTTTACACCAAATAATGTATTAGAAATTTTGAACTATGAATGCAAAAACAAACAGATCTCCAATATTGGTACCCTACATATTTATAAGAACTGATATTGTTCTATAAGCGTTGTTCCAAAAGAAGTCCCCTTTGAATAGTTAGCCATATCATAAAACTCTGTTTCTATAGACAAATTCCCTGCATACTTATCATACAAGAAGAACCTGCCAATGCACTTTTTTTTTATGAATTAGAGCTATATACTAATACCAAAGTAAACCATACAGCCAAACCTAAAAAAATAGTGGGTGGAATGCTATCACACCCCAAAACCAAACAGGCCTAGCCAGGAAATGAGGAATCAAGTATCAAGTGGCCTCAAAAAGGAAACAGCCACAACAAACATGGCCCTAAAAGAGAAACAGCCACCTATAACACAATTTTAAAGTTTTGATGTACTAAGTTTAAGTCGGTGAGTCTGAATGTTTCGACAATAGTAAAGCAGTCACTCTCATGGGGCCATGTTCTTTCCTCATTATTGAAGGTCATTGAGGTGGACAAAGTTCAAGCTGCCTTCTGATTCCTGAATCAGTTCTTATGCCCTGCAAATCTTGGTTATTCTGTGATCTTCTAGTTGGCTAATCTTGTAGCTTGAATTGGTATAATGAACTAAAGGTTCACATACGTATCCCTGCTAAGATCACTCACTTCTGCCCGACTGATCAAAATTAATTCTGCACATGACCACCTCTCTGCAAGTTCCATCCATGCAAGCTTTCTCAAACTTTACCCTAGGCTCTTCATTTGCAAAAGCATAGTTTTTTGACAGCTATATGAAGTTGAAGAGACTTAAGATTCAAATGTTTACCTGCACTTAGGTGCCCACTTACATAAGAGTCTAAGACACACCAATCGAGAAAAAGCACCTGCTGGTTATGCAGAGAGATTATTGAGGTAATTCCTCTTGCAATAACTGGTGCAACTGCATATCCCCGGATGAGAATTCATACAGTGTCCAAATAAGCACAGTTTAGTGTTTGAGCTCTGAATCTCACCAAATTAAGGATCAAATTTTAATTTTAGCATGGTAAAAAGATGCCTATCAACTAAACAGACCTCCCTAATTAATGCCGCTGATATAGGAGGCTTCTAAACTTGTTTCAGTGGCTGCCGCTTAGAAATTTTCAGAGCCTAGCAGGCAATGCTTTTCATGATCTCTTGAGAGGTATTGGCTAATGCCTTAGCAGAAGAGAAATACTTAGCTGCATCCTAGGAAGTGACCATTTATTTTATGCTGGAAAATCCTTTCTCTTTTCAAATCAAATATTACACATAATCAATAAGTATTAAGTAATATTACCGTCTTTCCTTACCCCAGGGGAGCTACAAGAATGTTTTGAAATAACAAGCTTCTATTTTCAAGAAGATACATTTTTCACTGCAGCTGACAATCCAATTTTTAGTGAAACAATTGCTACATGAGTTTAGAGGCCTAGAGTCCACTGCCTAAGCAGACTGATGCAGAGTCTTCTAATTAGCCCCAACATTCGGTGAACTGAAAAATTATTTCCATGACATGTTAATGCTATTCTAAATATCCGCGCAGTGCAACTCTCCATGCTTGTTCAAATAGGTCAGAGTAATTATATAATCAAACTTGTCACCTGACCTGGAATAGGAAAAAAAAGAGATTAGAGCTAGAACTCAACCTAACAATCTATTATAAATTTATAAAAGAATATTCAGTCAATATATTCTACAAATCATCGGTTTCTTTTCATGATTATATTGTTAAAGAATAAAAGTTTAGTGCTAAATGCTTGCTCATTCCTGCAGTAATGCACTCATACAGTACACGTTTCAGACAGCTTTTCTTGCTATTTTGAGGAAGGACTGAGTTTTTACCTATTTACGGGGTTGTTTGGGGTTTGGCAGGCTTTCTTCGGTGTTTATGATGGGCATGGAGGCCGTAAAGCTGCAGATTTTGTAGCAGAGAAACTTGGACAAAAGATCGTGGATTTGTTGATCATGTCAGGAGGACAAGATGGAAAGCTAGAGAATGCAGTTAAAGCTGGGTATTTAGCAACAGACAATGACTTTCTAGAGCAGGTAAACTACTAGAAGCTTGTAGTGTTTGGGTACTAATATATTCCTGTACTCAATGGTTTGAGCATATGAAGAGACAGAGTATTATTATCAAATTTCTATTGAAGCTTTTAATTGGTTGTGGACCAATTTTTGTTAAATAATTCATTTGAAGCCTGATATTTCTAGATCGAGGCACAGTAGATTCTCCAACTATGGGTTAAGGAATTTGTTCTCCCTGTTTTTTCGAATTTTTGATTTGTAAGTTATGAATAATAACTTACTTTGAATTGAATCTGACTGTCTGACGAGCAGGGTGTAAGCAGCGGGGTTTGTTGTGTAACTGCTTTGATTAAGGATGGTTGTTTAGCTGTCGGCAATGCCGGGGATTGTCGTGCAGTGCTGAGTAGAAGTGGAAATGCTGAAGTTCTTACCTGTGATCATAAACCAGGAACAGAGAAAGAAAAGAAAAGGATTGAGAATCTGGTAAACAAAAGCACAAACACAATTTGCATATCTGATTTATTTCTCTACCTCTTTCAGTGAAAGGATATCTGATGCTTTTTTGGGGAGTTGATACAGGGTGGTTACGTGGATATTCATGGTGGAGCTTGGAGAGTACAGGGAACCTTAGCTGTATCTAGAAGCATAGGAGATTTGCAGCTCAAACAATGGGTTACAGCCGAACCAGATACCACAATGTTGCCCATTACCTCTGAGTGTGAATTTATGATAATGGCATCTGATGGGCTCTGGGAGAAGGTACACTTGAATTTTCCAAATAGCTTTTGTGCTCTTACTTATTTTTTAATTGTGTGCCATTTAAATCTTCCCTGATCTAGACTACTGTTGTACATTTTCCTATTTCCTCTAGTAGCTTGTATGCTTCCCCTCAGCAATTCATATTTCTATAACTTCTCACAATTTTGTTTCTGTCACTAATCTCTGTTACTCTTTATGCTTGTCTCAGGTCAGCACTCAAGAAGCAGTGGATATTGCAAGGCCTTTTTGTATAGAAGAAAAGCAAGGACACAACAACCGTTCTGATCCATTTGAACTAGAAGAAGAATGCATGGAAAATAGTAGCTTCCCACCCAAGGCAATCAATTTTTCTTTGGAAAATGTCTCAAAGGCCATGCAAGTCAGGAATGTGAATGGCAAGGTTAACAATATAGGGGGCAATGGCCAAGACCTTACAGAGAATCCAGAAAGCTCTGACTCACAGCAATTGTGTAGGGTAGGTTCTATGGTAGCTTGCAAAAAGCTTGTGGAGCTCTCTGTATCCAGGGGTGCACTTGATGATATTAGTGTCATGGTTGTTGATCTCAGACATTTCTGCAGAAGAAAGACTGATAATGTGATAGCCTCAAATTAGATCGTTGGTTTAGACAAAACCCAAAAGCTATATAAGAAAATCCTACAGACCTTAACACCATTTTTGGCTAATTTTGTACATAATGTTAATACCAGAAACAATCTTTTAATTCTGTTCATTTTTAGTAGGCTTGATCAAGTTGTAAAAAGAAGAGATTGTATAAAATATGACAATTTAAACCAGAGCACTTTATCTTTCAAATTGCCATGTCAAGAGATTTATAAGTACAAACGAAGATAAAAGAACATACCAATATAAAGACAAAGCAAATATTCGTGGCCACATTTCAATACCAATATGAAGATACTGCCTAACAATGATTTGAATACCATCAATAACAACTGAAACAAAAAATTCTACTTCACAGTTCTTTAAGAAAAAATTTCAGACACAGCTTATCTAGCAGCTTAGAAACCCTAGAAAATAAAGAGTGACAGTTTTAAAAAGCTTTATTAAGGAGAATTGTCTTTGAATTTTTAGAGGTATAAAACCTACACCGCAATGCTAGCAGAACCGTTTTCAATGTACCTACAATGAAACCTCTTCGAGGAAACACGATATTACATATTTGGATCCATATTTTGGAAGGCTGGTGGAAAACTGTATGTTCTTTATTGCACAACATAGGCAAGACATTCCACCTACCTCTGTAATTTCAAAGATACTAACAACCATTGTGTTTGAATAGCAGAGATAACAATGTAAATCTCATTAGTATCATGAGGGGCATGCCTTCTGCCAATCATGCACATTGAACATTTCAAAAGCATCTTCGAGTAAAAGGAGTCATTAGAAGAAAATGTGGAAAACCTAAGCAAAGAAGTGATTCTAAAAGGTATGGACAAAGAAAGCTATAAAAAGAAAAAGGAGCTGAGGGTGTAATATCCCCAATAGGATCTTCCCTAAAATTCTGATTTTTATTTTCAAAATTCTGCCCTAATTTTCTGCACTTTTGTTTTCTGCTAAACCCTAGATATCTGATCCGATTTTCTGCTTTCAAACAAGTACGAACAGCAACATAAATACATCTAATCTGCTCAAATAATAAAGCCATAATAAACCCTTATAATAACATCTTTGAACATGAACTCATCCAACAATTTATGACATCCAAATGCAAACAAATATAGGGACAAATCTGACTTTTGAATTAATCAGTCTGCTGCTACACATAAAAAACTTCTGAATAGGCTCAAACATGCCCAATTACATCCCAGAATTTTACCAATTACGAATGAGACCTCATTGTAGTTTTGTGCATACCAAAATGAAGTAGAATGATGCTTCACAAACCTTCTACAATGATGGCGCTTGGGCTGCTGCTAGGGTTAAGGTTTAGAAATCCTAAACAATGATGAAATCGCCTCCAAAAAGCCAAATCACCTTTCTCAAAGGTGGTGCTCCAAGTTAGGGCTATACCCTAATGTGAAATGAATACAAAATACCACCCAAAGCCTGCTGCTCTAATCTGATCCAAAAATCTGAATATGCAAATCAGCTCCAAACCTCCAAAGATCTCCAATTGAAGTGCAAGTAGGATTCCTTTAACTCCATCATGAGGAGAAGGGAGCCTAAACCTGCAAAACCTAAGGCAAGACTTTAAGAGATCACATTTCTTATGCACAAGAAACTCTAAATAAACAAGCACCATGGAAGAAAAGAAAGCCCAGTATATTCTTTTGGAGAGATATAAAACTTACAATGGTAACACACCTAACAATCCTGATACACATGAATGAATTAAATGAAAACTGAACTGGACTAACAGGTATGAAAGCTAATAGACATGGACACCAAGTGAACAAACTAAATATATAAGGCTGTTAAAAAGGTAGATATGCACACACCATTGCAGCAACCCAGCCCTTCCTGCTTTTCCTCCTCTAACAATTTTCCCAGCCTAAAGTGCACAGAAACCAAAATAATTTAAGAATTTAATCAAATACATTTTTCTGCTTATCACTGTCGTAAACAATCTGGCATCACAATTCATGTATATCTATGTAGACGTTGACTAAGCCACGAAAATGAGATCTCTTTACCTTGTTCTGCAAAGTGAAAATCAAAGCTCCAAGAGTTCAAGGATGACCCACCTAAAAATTAAAAGTGAAGAAGGCAACAAATTTTATTTAGAAATTCTTTGAATTTCACGTAAGTTATCACACCAAACAATTACTCACCACACAAATAAATATCATCTTCTGAAATAGAAGTTTTGGGTTTCATTTTTAGAAAGTAAATTGTAAAAACAAGGAGAACATTGCTTACTTTCTATTTTACGCTTCTTGTTCATCCTTGATGAAACTAGTGTGGGGTTTTTCTCTGCAGAATTCGATACTTCATATTTGGCCATGTTTTCATGGGCATTATGTACATTTACCAATCCATTCAGAGATTGCCCTTGCTCAGGCTCATAAGAAGGGATTGTTGCAGTTTGTGATCCATTGGAACCCATATTATAATGTTGAGGACAAGGAGAAAACACAGTGCAGCATGGTATCCATTGGCCTGGGTAGTTCCCTAAGAAGGAAGCATTGGAGTGATCATGATCAGGGAAGCTTTTGCAAGCCAAGGGATCCATTAATGGTTCCCTATAAATATATTCCATCTCTTTGAATGGAATATTGTTTTCAGCACCCACATTATGAGAAATCTCATGCTCTTTTCTTGTAAGAAAATTTATTCTATCACCAACAGCTTCTAGCTTGACATCTATATACTCCTTCAGGTCCCTGAGTTCTTCAACACTGAGATCATTCAAACGGTTGTCCCAGCAAGGATACATCGTACCCATTTCAAGATATCCATTCTCCTTCCTCTTCATGTTCAATTCAGACTTGAGTTTATTTATCCTCTGTTGTAAGAAACTGGAATTATCAAGCTTCTTCTTGTCCTGTTCTTCCTTAGAAAGCCTTCTGTATCTCTCAATGACCTCTGTTGCTTTCGCCATATTAGGCCATACATCAAGATGCTGCTCTTGAGATGTTTGTTGGTCTGTCTTAGGCCCAAAGCAGACCATGCAGGCGTCCACTCCACACAGAATGCTCAGCTCTTCAACTTTCTTTTTCAATCCTTTCTTCCTCTTCAAAAATGTCAGATTTCTTGAAGCATCTTTAGAAATCCATTTTATGGGAATCTTGGCGCGACCCATTTTCTTCTGAACCAAAAAAGAAAGAAAGAAAAAAGGACTCTATAAACTTCTTATTCCATTCAAATAAAGCATGTATGATCAATATAAAATCAAATCTTGCATTCAAATAAAGCATAGATGATCAACATAAAAGAAAATCTTCTACTAGTACTCACCCAAGCATCCATCAAAGAGGGCAGATTGTGGATTGAGGACGATTGTTTTTTCTTTAATCAAAACACAACTCACATTTGGATCTCTGCAATTCAGAGATATACTTCTGCAATATATAGAAACTCAACTCAAGTTTCTCCTTGTTTTTTGATTTTTACAGCTTTTTTATATGGAAAGAAAAAAGGTGACATAATCAAATTTTGAATATTTAGAATGGGTAAAGATAAATATCCAGCTTTAAAATTGGCTTGGAAATATTAGAATATATTATCATAGGAGAAGAAGGGAAAGATTATTTTATACGATCATAAAATAAAAATTTAATTAATCATGAATATTGAGGACGATTGTTTTCTTCTTCAATCAAAACGCAACTCACATTTGGAACTCTGCAATTCAGAGATATACTTCTGCAATATATAGAAACTCAACTCAAGTTCTTCCTTGCTTTTTGATCTTTACAACTTTTTTATATGGAAAGAAAAAAGGTGATGTAATCAAATTTTGAATATTTTGAATAGATAAAGATAAATATTAACAACATTCGCCAGCTTTAAAATTGGCTTGGAAATGTTAGAATATATTGTCATACGAGAAGGGAAAAGTTATTTTATAATTGGGAAAGAAAAAAGTCAAGGTTATATTTTATAATTATATTATAGGTATAGTTTATAATGATGTTAGTATATTTTCCAAAAATACAATCATAAAATAAAAATTTAATTAATCATGAATATTGAGGACGATTGTTTTCTTCTTCAATCAAAACACAACTCACATTTGGAACTCTATAATTCAGAGATATACTTCTGCAATATATAGAAACTCAACTCAAGTTCGTCCTTGCTTTTTGATCTTTACAGCTCTTCTATATAGAAAGAAAAAAGACGACGTAATCAAATTTTGAAAGGATAAATATAAAGTATTAACAAGTTCGCCAACTTTAAAATTGGCTTCGAAATGGTAGAATATATTTAGTGTCATTTTGTTGTTCTTAAGGATAGGAGAAGAAAGGAAAGGTTATTTTATAATTGGGAAAAAAATAAAGTTTAAGTTATACTTTATAATCATATTATAGGTATAGTTTATAATGAGAGTAAAGTTTATAATAATGTCATTATATTTTCAAAAAATACAATCACAAAATAAAAATTTAATTAAAATATATAAATATATGATTGAATACATTTTATTAAAAAAGAAATATTATTTTTTATTTCATAAAATAAATTATATATTTATAAAAATATTTATTTTTAATTCTAACAAATAATAATATCAATTAATAAATGGTGGATATATATATATATATATATATATATATAAAATAAATAAAATTAATATAAATATGTTAATACGTCTAGTTTAAAATGTTGAGAGTTATTTTATCTTATTTTAAAATTATTTTTTTACCATATCTATATACGTGGTCATATAATTTTTTTTTTGAGCAAACTCAAGTCTTGGGGACCACTCATGTATTAATAATATAATGAAAATTACATTTTTTCTTCTTTAGATCTTAGTCCATATTCAAAAGTCAAGAGCATACAAAATTCTAGTTGTCTAGCCCTAATATTTTCAGCCTATACATATATTATCAAAGTTAGTCCCATAGGCTATGGTTTAGAAAATCTAGCTAAAACATACAGTATAAGCATTAGCTATTTCAATACCACATAACCATACATATATTTAGCTCTTGTCAGTCTTCAATTTCTTCGTGGATACAATTCTTCTTTATTAGTGCTTGCACCAATGCCTTTGTTGTTTCCTTCCCTTCACCAAGGTCCTAGATAGAGATAAACCACAAATAGGAAGAGATATATATTTACTCTATAACAATTGTCCATTGTCAAGAATTATTCCCCCAACATCCATTTCACTGCCATTATAATGAGGTTGTGGTGGGTTTTAAAAACCTCTTTAAGCCTTTTGTCTACTATCTCCCCAAGGAAAACTATTTGGAAGCAAGAGGAGACTAGACATATCGAGGCATCCATAGCTAGATTCATAGCTTTACAAACATTCAGGGTGTAGAAGATCTTTCTCAAAGTCAAATTTAATAAGTGAAAACCTTCATCCCCCATTTCATGTGTGATAGAGAGGTCGTGGGTGTGTGTTAATGATGGTATTCCTTTTGATTAAACCTTCCACCTTATGTGAAATCCCATAACTTGTCGTATTCATTAATGACCATTCCATCATGACATCACATTGTAACTATCCAAAGAGGGGGCATGTCATTGATGCAAGTTTCCTCAACACCATTGATTTCTCAAATGGCAAGTGAGTAGGTCACTTTTTTGTCCTCATGATACACATGATTAGCAATGAATTCATCTAAGTGTGCCAACAATCATCTAGGGGAGAGGATCCAGTAGTTGAGCATCCTAACTTCACGCTTCTCAAAATTCTACGTGGAAATTTCAAATCACTCCCATTTTTTTACAACTTACTTGGGAAGTCCCCTCCTTATAACTAAGGTTTTAGGACCACATCATCAAATATGATGCCACATCAGCATGCTTTTTGTCAAGGTGTTCAAAAAGTCCCAAATAAAGTGAGACCAATACTTGTGCACTAAATCATGCTTTATTGGTGCATTGATGTGACATCACATGATTTGTTGCTTTTTAGATCTAAGGAATACATTTCATTCAATTATGGGTAGTCATTATCAACACTAACAACTTTAAAGTCACAACTATTGGTCCAATATTGTTAAAAATATTAGGCATTAAATCAACAAATGCTATAACAACTATTGAAACATGCTCAAGTATCGAGTCCTCTCCCCTAGCCTCTGTGAAAAGGGCATAAAGTTTCCAACTATGGAGTGATTTTTTTCTTATTGAGTTTTACCCAAAGTTGAATCCCTTCAATTTCTAATTTGGAAATACTAAGTTTCATGCCTAGCTAAAGACCTAAGACTTAAGCTTGAATTTCAACCTCATTGTTAGTCCCCTTTGGAAATTGTCTTGATGCTCTACCAATAAATTATCCATTCCAATCTCTGATTATACACCCAGCTCCCGAAACTCCTTGGTTCCCTCATGTTGCTCCATCAAAATTCAACTTATGCCATCCAAATTCTGGAACTTTCCATTTGGCTTCTTTCCTTTTGAGACTAGCCTCAACACCACTAGCCCATTAACAAGGGGTTGTCATATAAATTTAAATAATTATTTAAAATTTATTTTATTTATCTATTTTGTTTAGTCTATTTTTATTTAAAGTTTTTTTGGTAAAATAAGTTTTACTTTTGTACATAAGTTTTAATTGTACTTTTGAGAATACAGATCATTCATTGTTTCATAATTCTTTTGTTTTGTTCAAATATTATATACTTATATGTTACTTTTTAATAGTTTCATTTATAGATTTTAATACATATTTTAAATTTTTATTAGGATTACGACCCTCTCTATGTATATTTATATATCAAAATTTAAAATGATTATGTCATGTGTCCTTCTATACTATGGAAAGGATGTGGAAAAGTTGTTGAAAGGATGAGATTTTCAAATTTGTATGTCTTTATATTTACAAATAAATGTTGGCTCTAATTTTTTTACCTTTCTCTCATAATCATTACATCAAATACTTCTCCCCATTTCTATCATTTAAGTTAGCACTCAATGTAATAACTCTTAAAGTAAGTTATAATGATAATATTTTTATGGCATTTTGTTATCTATCTACTTAGCTATTTATGTGTTCATGCCACACTCTAATAGTTTAGATAAATAATAAAATTTGGTATTCATATAGATATATATGAGTAATGTATGGGTAAATGAAAATATTTTTCTCCTAAAGCTTAACCTAAGTTAATTAAGTAAATATACTTGTACTTGAGTAAATCAACTTAGATTTTACTAATAATAGACGAGATTAATAAATTTGATACTAGCAATAGTTATTTTGGGAAAGTAAATCAGACAAATAATGTTAAGAATGGCTTGTTGATTGAAGAATGTGGACCTTTTTATTGGCAAATTTTTCATTGATGTCAACATTAATGGATGTGTTGTTGTCATTGATGGAGATTGTTGGCACCTGAGTAATGTGTTGTTAGTCCTTGGAATATTCATTTTGGGCTAACATTGAAGAGAAGAGTTGAAGAAGTTCATGGTTGGATGTCATGCCTCATAAAAGAAGAGAAGAGTTGAAGAAGTGCATAGTTGAATGGCATGCCTTGTCAAAGAAGTATTATTGTTTTTGAAAGAGGAAAAAATAGGTTTTACAAAAAGAAGTATTATTGTTGATGTTCATATAATGCATATTATTGACAGTGGAGTTGTTTTCATGATAATATATTAAGATGAGGATTAGGAGCATAACTAATGTTGGAGAGATGATCTATAGTCAATCTCATGCTCTCTCCTAATATTCTTGATAATATATGTGTTGCTAAAAGGAAGTTTTGGTCTCTACAAGTTGCACAAATGTTTTTGGTTTAGGATGTTGCATTGAAGTATGTTTGGGAGAATGCTTTGCATTCCTCCACCATTGCAGTTATGGTCTTGTGGTTTGGTATTCAATGTCAGTTCTCTAGTTACCTATGTTGTTGAGGAGGTTCATATGAATTGTAGAAGGTTGGCAGTGTGCTAGTTGTCTAAACTAGTCTAAGAAATGCTCTACATTTCTCTGCATTGATGTCTCTACTTTTGTGGATTGGTGAATGTGTTCAAAATATCTATGCAATGTATCAATTCCAATATCATATGTTATAGTGTTTTGCAAGTTTTTCTACAAATGTTACATCATCTGGTTATGTATTATGTGTTTCTTGAAGAGAGTTTTCTATACCTTTTTGGTCTGCAGTGGTTGTTGATGGTATGAAAGTATGAAATAAGTGTATGGAAGTGATTTTGGACGTTCAAGGAACATCCCTATGTGATTTTCATGTTGCTAATTGGTTGCTTTAGTGTCATATTGTGTCTTGAGTTGGCTTTTTGGGTTATTTGTGGGTATCTGGTTGACAAGGATTGTTCCTTTGCTTGGGTCGTGTACTTGGGGGGTTGCACCAGCAATGAAAAGTGTGTCATGATAGATTTGGGTCTTGACCTATCCTATTTAGGACTGTATCAAGTAAATTCAATTGAAAGAGTGTTTATGGGTCGACTGGTTATGTGCTTCAATGTCTCATCCACACGTTTCCTTGATGTCGACTTAGGTTGATGTGCACATGTGTGTAAATCATTTTGGATCACATTGAAAGATGTGTTAAGATTTTTTTGGTCCTCTCTATCCTTGGGATAGGACCGCATCATGCTTTGGTGGCCAACCAATTGAAGTTATTGTTTATTCTCTTTTTAGCTGACCTAGTCAAAGAATCAAAGTTTTGTGATGGATATAAATATGAGATCATTATGGATGTAATTGGATGAAGAAGAGTACAAGTGTGAAAAGTGTGTGAGTGATTTTTATTGAATATCCAGCAGAGATAATGCTAAATATTGTGAAAGGAAAGATAATTTTTTCTTGAATGCCTCAGTCAACATAGATTTGTGTTGGCAATCTTTGTAATTCTCTTACATATATTTTATATCTTGCTCTGAGATAGTGAATCTCATCAGGTCCTCTATATCTTGCTCATGGAGTTGGTTGGTACAAGTTTCAGTGCTACAAGTCCTTTTTGTATCTTTCTCTAAGGTAGTGATCCTTCTTGCAAGTCTTTTGGCAGTGAGCCTTATATTGTGAGTTAACTCTCACCATGGTTTTTCCCTCATTGGATTTTCCATGTAAATATGGTGTCACGTTGTCCATGTGTGTGCTCTCTATCTCTTTCTCTAAGTTGTTGTTGATGTAATTATTGCTATATATTTTATTGGTAAAGTTTTTGAAGGTGTTAAAGATTCAAATTGCTATACTCTTGTTGTTACTGCTCTGCTTAAAGTTCCATCATTATCTGCTAAAAGAGTTTGAGTTGTGCTAAAATTTTCAAGTTCTGGAAGGGGTTAAGTTTTGTGTAAACTGATTCACCACCCCTCTCAGCCTTTGGAAGTGTTCAACACTTTTGTTGCATCCCCCAAAGGAACCAATTTTAACTTGATGTGGGCTAAGTGTATAGAAATGGGGGACCAAAAAGAGGTCTTATGTGGCCACATTTTTTTGAAATCAAGAAAATTTGATCATGGATGAGAAATTGAAGATAGTTATGCTCAAAATTTGAAGACGTGACAAGAACGAGAGTCGTAGTGCTTTGTATCTACTTTCTAAACTACTAATTTTTTTTCAAAATGGTGAATATTAAGGTGTTCTGGTGCAAGAGCACCTTAAGGTCTTTTGGAAGATCTTAGTGATTTTTGGCTTGTAGGTGGTTCTAGCCAACCACCAAGGGAATAAGGACTATGATATAAAGTCCCTAGGTTGTTTTTGAGAGTGTGTTAGGGTAGGTTTGGCTTAGAGTCTTGAACTTTATGAGTTCCTAGACAAATCTTGGCAATTTGAGCATTTTGGCAATGTTGCCTTGGCAATTTGGCCTAAAAGTTGAAAAATAGCATTAATGTTGTTCTAAGTCCGACCCAAGGGTCCTAGCACGTGGGAGAAAGGTATATAAGGTCATCCAAACCCTAATACCTGGGTTGGAAGTTCATTTTCATGAATTGAGACTTGGAGAGCATTTTTGTGTGATTGGAATTCAGCAACTTTTGAGTGCATTTTTGTGTTTGAGCCTTCATCTAGTCAAGAATGGATTGAAAGGACTAACCTGATGCTTTGAGTGTTTCATTTGTGTCATTTACTTACTGTACCTAGCATTAGATTAGTCATTTAGACCAACTAGCTAAGGTTTTGCAAGTTTTTGGGTTTTTGGACTCACTGTCGGTTTAGGCCAGTTTTGTGAATAATGAGTCCCACTTGAATTTCCGCGGCTTTCCTCTCATGGCCACTTGGAATCAAGCTAGGGACTGTGTAAATAATGTACATACAGGTTTAGGAGTCTTTATTTGCAAGGGAAGTGAAGAAACTATCAAGCACTAGGCGAGTGCAAGTGCATTTTGGCTAGTGGCTTGGAGAGGATAGCAGTAAAGAAAGCTGCTAAATGGATTTTCTATGCCAATAAAGAGCATGGGAGTGTGGGAACATGTATTCTAGACATGTGTGTGCAAGGAGGAGAGTTGAGGAGGTCATTGGAGCCCTCAAAGTTGGGAAAAGGAGCTAAAACCCTTGAAACCCTTGAATTTAGGGAGGTATGAGGACAGTCATATGAACGGCCACTTGGGAGACCTTACACCTGGTAAATATTGAAGCCTAGGGTAAAACTAGAAATAATATCAAAAAATATTTTGGGGTTGTTAAGACCGTTTTTGAGAAAAGCCAAGAAAACAGGTTCTAGGAGGCCTAGTTGGGGCAAAAGGCTACAAGGCCTAAAATGGAGTTTTTCAAGAAAGCGATGGAAGAATGGTGAAAGAATACAATGAGATGGATCAGTGAGGTGTCAAATCAACAAAGAGACAGTAGAATATCCTTTCCTATCCCCTGGAGTGGTTAGGACACTTTGGGTCAGTTTGGAGCCCAGGGAAGCCTAGTGGTGAATTGAGAGTGTTGGTGAAGATTTTGAAATTGGTGGAGAGACCTATAAGGCGATAGGGGTTTAGGAGAAATCCCTGAGTAGGGTAGAGTGGAATACCCTAAGAAGACCAAAGAATAGGTCTTGGGAAGAGCAAGAGTGCTCTTGAGGTATAGGGCTCCCCATCAAATTGGTATCAGAGCCAATAAAGGCTTGGGAATTGAAACTAGTAAATGTCAGAGAGAAGTGAATCCATAGAAGAGAATACCATGGTGACCAATGTAGAGCTAGCTAGAGACTTGACAGAGCAGCAAGAGAAGAATAGGCTTCTTGAAGAGGCTATGGAAGAGATGAAGCAAAAATTGGAAGAAGTTGTCGAAACGGCAAGCAAGATGAAAGTGCAGTTGTCAGAGGACAAAGGCAAGGGTAAATACCAAGTGGAGGAGGACATAGAACCAAAACCTGACCCTCCATTAGCAAAGGAACCCTTCCTCAAAGCATTGAAGGCATTGAGTGGCAAGGCACTTGAAGGTGTCCCAGTGTTCACAGGGAGAATGGATGTAGAGTTGGTTATGGAATGGATAGAGGGAATGGAGAATCACTTTGAATGTGATGGAATTACAGAAGCACAAAAGGTGAAGATAGCCAAATCAAGGTTAAGAGGACAAGCATTAACTTGGTGGAAGTTTCTACAAGAAGAAAGAGAGAAGGAAGGAAAGAAACCCATAGGAAGTTGGAAGACAATGGTGGCTAAAGCGAAGGAGAACTATCTACCTGAGGACTATGCCATTCAATTGCACAAGAAGAGGAAAAATCTCAGACAAAGAGACCTAGATGTAGCTGCATATACAGAGGAGTTCCAAAAACTAAGCCTTAGATCTAGAGTGCAAGAAGCTGAAAGCATCAAGGTGGCTAGGTATCTAAACGGTCTTAGATGGAGCATCCAAGAGGAGTTGAGTCTTTTCACACTTACTACCCTCTATAGATGCTATCAAATGGCTATTAAGGTGGAAGAGAAACTGAAAAAGAAACAAGATTCCAATACTAGGGGTAAAGGAAGAGGTAGAGACCCTAGAGGTGGACATAGAGGAGGTTTTGGTGGAAGAAGCCAAGAGAACAAAGGGCAAGGTGATTCCAAAGGTGGAGAGCAGTACCATGAGACAAATAGTAGAGGGGGTTACAGAGGTAGAAGCTCAAACAATGGAGGAAGAGGCAGATCAGGAGGCTTTGGGAGAAGCTCTCATTTTGCTTCCATGAAATGCTACAATTGTGGACAGTTGGGTCATCCGGCTTATAGGTGTCCTGACAAGCCAACATCTTCACAAAGTGAGAGGAAGATCAACTATGTTCAAGAAGAGGACTGCTCCAAACAATCAGAGGTGAGTCTAGATTCAGAGAAAGGTGAGAATCTCATGTTAAGGAGAATTTTGATCAAAGCACCTACCGAGGAAGAACACAAACAAAGGAGAGCTCTTTTTAGAGTCAAGTGCAAGATACTAGGAAAGGTTTGCAAGGTCATCATTGATTCAGGGTCTACTGATAATGTCATCTCAGAGGAGGCAGTACAAAAGTTGAAACTCACCAAGATACCCCATGTGTGCCCTTACAAGGTTACTTGGTTGAACAAGGGGCAGAATATACTAGTCAATGAACAAGTGTGGGTTGAGTTTACTATAGGAAAGTATCATGATAGGATACTATGTGATGTGTTACCAATGGATGCATGCCATCTGCTGCTTGGCAGACCATGGCAATATGACAGGGAGGCAGTGCATCATGGCAAGGAGAATAAGTATTCATTCAAGAAGGATGGAGTGACTTACAAAATACAGTCTTTGTTAGAAGAAAATACAGTGGAAAAGGCAGAAACCAGTGTCCTTTTGTTGAGTGGAAAGGAATTTCTAAAAGACATCAAGGAGGAAGAAGGATTTGTCTATGCAATCATGTTGAAGCCAAAGGAAGAGGAGTTACCTAATCAGCTACCTATGACAGCAGAAGTGAAGCGACTATTGGATCAGTTCAAGGACATTATTTGTGAAGGTACACCAGCTACACTACCACCTAAGAGAGCAATCAGTCATCAAATAGACTTTATACTAGGAGCAACACTACCTAACAAGGCTGCATACAAGATGACACCAGAGCAAAATAAAGAGATAGCAAGGCAAGTTCAAGAACTTTTGGACCAAGGGCTGATCAGAAAGAGCATAAGTCTATGTGTTGTTCCAGTTGTGTTGGCACCTAAGAAGGGAGATAAGTGGAGGATGTGTACTGATTCTAGGGCCATAAATAGGATAACCATTAGATATAGGTTTCCTATTCCTAGGATAGAAGATCTAATGGACTGTTTAGGGGGTGCTAAGTTCTATTCCAAAATTGATTTGAAAAGTGGCTATTATCAGATTAGGATGAAAGGAGATGAATGGAAGACAACATTTAAAACCACAGAAGGGTTGTATGAATGGTTAGTGATGCCATTCGGGCTTACAAATGCACCTAGCACTTTTAGGAGGGTGATGAATGAGGTCTTGAAGGACTACATAGGAGTCTTTGTGGTTGTCTACCTAGATGATATCCTCATCTTTAGCAAAACAAAAGAAGAACATATGAAGCACCTAGAACTTGTGTTGAGAAAACTTCAAGAGGAGAAGCTCACCATAAACCTTGAGAAGAGTGAGTTCATGAAGCAAGAATTGGTCTATCTAGGATTTGTAGTATCCCAAGGGAACTTGAAGATGGACAAAAGCAAGGTTGAAGCCATTCTTAGCTGGCCTACTCCGAAGATAGGGACAAAAGTTAGGAGTTTCCATGGATTGGCACAATTCTATAGGAAGTTTGTGAGAAGGTTTAGTGAAATTTGTGCACCGATTCTTGACACCATTAAAGGAGGATTGAAAACAAAGTTTGTGTGGACCAAAGAAGCCAATGAAGGGTTTGAAAGATTGAAGAGGGAGATAGCTACCCAACCTATCCTAGTTTTACCAAGTTTTGACAAGCCATTCATAGTGGAATGTGATGCAAGTAACATAGCAGTTGGGGCTGTTCTAAGCCAAGAAGGCAGGCCAGTGGCATTCTTTAGAGAAAGGTTGAATGAAGCAAAGTCTAGGTACTCATCCTATGACTTAGAGCTATATGCTTTAGTGCAGGCTCTTAAGAAGTGGAGGCACTACCTATTGCCAAAAGAATTTGTGGTATACACCAACAATCAGGCCTTAAGCTACATAAATACTCAAGAGAAGCTCAGTTTGAGGCATATCAAGTGGATGGAGTTTTTGCAGTCATACACTTTTACCATCAAGCATAAGAAGGGGATTAACAACAAGGTTGTTGATGCTCTTAGTAGGAGGTTGCTTACTGTCCAAGAGATATAGCTACAAAGCATAGGGGTTGAAGGATTCAAGGACCTATATGAAGGAGATTCTGATTTCTCATAAATATACAAGGTATGTACTGATTTTGAGAACCATTTTCACAGTGAATATGCTGATTACACCTTGAAAAATGGCTTATTGTTTAGGGGGAAGCAATTGTGTGTTCCTAGAGGTTCTATGAGGGAGAATCTGATCCAAGAAAAGCATAATGGCAGTTTGAGTGGTCACTTTGGTTTGAACAAGACACTAGACTTAGTGGAGAGGTTCTATTGGTGGCCTAAGATGCAAAGAGATGTAAGAAGATATGTTGAACAATGTGGAGTATGTCAAAAGGCAAAGGGAACATCAAGCAATGCAGGTCTTTACCAGCCATTACCCATTCCAAATAGACCATGGGAATGCATAAGCATGGACTTCATAGTAGGTCTACCTAGGACACCAACTAGTTTGGACAGTGTGTTTGTTGTAGTGGATAGATTCAGCAAGATGACCCATTTCATACCATGCAAGACAACACATGATGCAAGTCAGATTGCACACCTATTCTTCAAGGAAGTAGTGAGGATACATGGGTTGCCAAGGAGCATAGTTGCAGACAGAGATGTGAAGTTTATGGGGCATTTTTGGAAAACTCTTTAGAAGAGGCTAGGAACCAACTTGTCTCATAGCTCAGCATATCATCCACAAATGGATGGACAGATAGAGGTGATTAATAGGGTACTTGGGAACTTGTTGAGATGCTTAACTAAGGAGTATGGACAAGGATGGGAGCAAGTGATTCCACAAGCAGAATTTGCTTACAATGATAGCACAAATAGGACTACGGGTAAGAGTCCATTTGAGATAGTCTATGGTTTACATCCAAGGGGTGTACTTGAGCTTAGAGATCTAAAAGGATATGAAGGGATCAGTGGAAATGCTGATGATTTTGCTCAGTCAATGAGAGAGGTTCATGAGCAGGTCAAGAAGACATTGATAGAGGCTAATCAAAAGTTGAAGGCTAAGAGAGATGAAGTGAGAAGAGAATTACAATTTGAGATAGGTGATTTGGTGATGGTATACTTGAGCAAGGAAAGGTTACAAAAAGGCATACCAAGCAAGCTACAGATGAAGAGGATAGGGCCATGTAAAGTGTTGGCTAAGTATGGATCAAATGCTTACAAGGTGGAGTTACCCAAGGAGATGGCTATTTCTCCTATCTTCAATGTGAAAGACTTGGTGAAGTATAAAGGACCAGAAATGGATGAAGAACAGTACAATGCCGAGATAAACAAGGACGTGGAAGCACTCAAGGTACCTGATCAGATCAGACCACAAGTGGACAGGATTTTAGACTCAAGGGAGAAGAAGACTAGGCACAAGACATACAAGGAGCACCTAGTGAAGTGGAAACATCAACCAGAGTCAGAGGTTACTTGGCTAGCAGAAGGTGACTTTAAGAAGCATGGAATTAGTGAGGAGCTCTTGACACCACAAGTTCCTTAACTTATTTGTTGCAAGGGGAGAATGGTGCAGGAGCACCTTAAGGTCTTTTGGAAGATCTTAGTGATTTCTGGCTTGTAGGTGGTTCTAGCCAACCACCAAGGGAATAAGGACTATGATATAAAGTCCCTAGGTTTTTTTTGAGAGTGTGTTAGGGCGGGTTTGGCTTAGAGTCTTGAACTTTATGAGTTCCTAGACAAATCTTGGCAATTTGAGCATTTTGGCAATGTTGCCTTGGCAATTTGGCCTAAAAGTTGAAAAATAGCATTAATGTTGTTCTAAGTCCGACCCAAGGGTCCTAGCACATGGGAGAAAGGTATATAAGGTCATCCAAACCCTAATTCCTGGGTTGGAAGTTCATTTTCATGAATTGAGACTTGGAGAGCATTTTTGTGTGATTGGAATTCAACAACTTTTGAGTGCATTTTTGTGTTTGAGCCTTCATCCAGTCAAGAATGGATTGAAAGGACTAACCTGATGCTTTGAGTGTTTCATTTGTTTCATTTACTTACTGTACCTAGCATTAGATTAGTCATTTAGACCAACTGGTTAAGGTTTTGCAAGTTTTTGGGTTTTTGGACTCACTGCCGGTTTGGGCCAGTTTTGTGAATAATGAGTCCCACTTGAATTCCCATGGCCACTTGGAATCAAGCTAGGGACTGTGTAAATAATTTACATACAGGTTTAGGAGTCTTTATTTGCAGGGGAAGTGAAGAAACTATCAAGCACTAGGCGAGTGCAAGTGCATTCTGGCTAGTGGCTTGGAGAGGACAACAGTAAAGAAAGCTGCTAAATGGATTGGTTTGTGCCAATCAAGAGAATGGGAGTGTTGGAACATGTATTCCAGACATGTGTGTGCAAGGAGGAGAGTTGAGGAGGTCATTGGAGCCCTCAAAGTTGGGAAAAGGAGCTAAGACCCTTGAAACCCTTGAATTTAGGGAGGTATGAGGACAGTCATATGAACGGCCACTTGGGAGACCTTACACCTGGTAAATATTGAATCCTAGGGTACCACTAGAAAGAATATCAAAAAATATTTGGGGGTTGTTAAGACCGTTTTTGAGAAAATCCAAGAAAACGGGTTCTAGGAGTCCTAGTTGGGGCAAAAGGCTACAAGGCCTAAAATGGAGTTTTTCAAGAAAGCGATGGAAGAATGGTGAAAGAATCCAATGAGATGGATCAGTGAGGTGTCAAATCAACAAAGAGACAGTAGAATAGCCTTTCCTAGCCCTTGGAGTGGTTAGGACACTTTGGGTCAGTTTGGAGCCCAGGGAAGCCTAGTGGCGAATTGAGAGTGTTGGTGAAGATTTTGAAATTGGTGGAGAGACCTATAAGGCGTTAGGGGTTTAGGAGAAATCCATGAGTAGGGTAGAGTGGAATACCCTAAGAAGACCAAAGAATAGGTCTTGGGAAGAGCAAGAGTGCTCTTGAGGTATAGGGCTCCCCATCATGTTCAAATAGGGAGAGAACACAAAGTTCTCTTATTTTTTTCTAAAAACATAACATAGAATTTGGTGTGTTCCCCCTAAAAATTTAACCTTTTATAAGTATTTCAAAAATTACTTTGATAAAAAATTAACTAACACCATGTACTTTATGCCTATTTTTTCTACTACTTTTTTAATGAATATATTGTTTTACTAATATTCAAAGTGGACATATCTTAAAAAACAAAAAATTGAGCATGCTCGATTAGTGTAGGTTTTTATTTTCCTAGTGGGTTAATTTATTTTCCCTTAGTCCTAGGTTTTTCCTACACTTTTATTAAGCTTTCTTAGGATAAATAAAGTGATTTTATTATTTAATAACTAGTAGATAAGGTGATGAGGTGTCACCATCCTAAAAGGGTCGAGCATTTACTATTTTCATCACTTTATTTAATATTGGTGGTCACTTCTTATTGGTTAATTTGTCACCTCCATCATCTCCTTAGTTCTATATAAACTCACAACCTAGCTTGTATTTTGCATCTTGTAAACTCTTAATACATTTTTGTCATTCTAACATTGGATATCTCTCAGAGTTGCTAGTTTGGATTGTTTATAATTTTCCAATTTATGTAGCTTGGAATTTCTCTTATAAAGTTCCTTGGGTTATCAATCTATTTCAAATTTCTAACATGGTATCAAAGAAATTTTTTTTGAAATTTTGAGTTTGTATATTCCTCATTGAGATTTTGAGCTTTTTATGTGAGAAATTATAAAATAACATATGCTTTTTCTCTTGTGTTTTGAATGATCTATTAAATCAAAAAGGATTTATGAAGATCAGATAACCTCTTCATTTTGCATGTGTTTGTGAGATTTGGGTGATTGCAACAATTTTGGTTATATTGGTAGCATTTTTAGGTTGTTCCAATGCATCCAAGAGGCTTTAGAAAGTCAAGATTGGATTTTGTTTCATCCATTTCAAAGATCATTTGACACAATTGCAAGTTGGGGTTTGAAGCTTAGATTTGGTGAATAACTTTTTATTGGAACACTTTCCTCCCAAATGAACCTTTTCATTGCATTTAGAAGGTTGAGGAGATGAATTTTACTATAAAATTCACCCATATTTGGTGTCGAGAGTTGTCGAGACAAAAAAATTACCAAGAGGGTAGTATGCCACCCCCACGTAGATTCATATGATTGTCGAAAAAATTCAAAAAAAATCAAAGTTGGGCATATAGTTCCTAAGTGTTTACTATGCTTAAAGCACTGAGCTCCAACACCTAAGGTGTTGATCCCATGTGTTAAGCACCTGCATACTTCCAAAATCACCAACGTGTGGTTAAGCATACCAACTACAACTGACCTAACCATGACATGTGGTAAAACATAACAACAACACATTTTTTATTATGACTCCTTTCACGTAACTATCACCAAAATCTCAAAATGACCACTTCCTAATAGCTGACACCACCATCGACACCACCCATGAGCTGCCCAAGGGCCACCAAGGCCCTCATATAGCCAAATTAGGGGCTTTTGCAAACTTGCATAACTTTTCACCACGATGTTTGTTTTTCAAAAGTGAGATATCATCAAAAAGTTAGAGATGAGCACTTTCCATCCACAAAGGTATTAAAAATATTTTTTTCCATTTTTTTCAAAATATTATAGGTTGAAGTTGTTTGTTGTATTTCTCTTCAAGAGGCCATAACTTTCACCCTAGACCTTTATTTTTCAAAAATGTATAGGTGTTGGAAAGGTATTGAAGAATATAATAAAGCTATAGGGCTATTTTTCCAGATTTTACATCAAGTTCACTTTGTCAGAATTTGTAAATTTCGGTCATCATGAGTCTAGTAAGCACTGTAACTCAAGGAAAACTTTGTAAACACACTAATCTATAAAGTGCCAACCTTGTAATATTTGGGGGGTGTTTATTTATAGTGTTTTTTGTAATCATTTGAGGATTGTATTTAGGTTTTTTTGTTCAACCTTCTATGATAATCTTGGATAAGGACAATTATGAGTCTTGAAGAAAAGGCATTCTAACCCATCTTAGATGGCTAAATTTTTTGCTTTACCTGCATGGGTGAAACAAAGAAAAATGGAAACCCTAGGTCTAATGTGTAACCTATGATTCAAGGCCTGGGTGTTTGTTATTTTCTTATGTTTCATTTAGATGGAGATCAACAAGGTGAATAGATTGACTTTTAACCATGAAGGTGAGCCAATCAGACTTGAATCTCTATCCTATTGAGTCTCAAAATGACTTGGAATTGATTGACTATGATTAACCTAGTTAAAGTATGCAACCTAATATGTAAAATGCAATAGTTTGACAATTAACAAAAAAAACATTAACTTGCAAGAAGATTTGGGAAGTGTGGAGGATTGTGTACCTATCCTAAAAATTTGGTTTTGATCATTGTATGAGGAAGGAGTCACCCTCGGGCTTATGGATCCTTGTATGCTACTTTTTCTCTATTTTTTAGGTCTTCTAATGATAGATTTCAGCTTCTGATTCCCAGTTGTAGAGTTGTCAAAACACTATCAAGTAATTTTGTAGGTGATTTTTCATGAGTTGAAAAGATGTAGGGCTTCAATTGTAATAATGAATAATTCATCTTCAACATTCCTTCAATCCTCTTTAAAATTAAAATATGTACATTCACAAAGAAAAGAGATGTTGTGCCATTTAGGAGCTTTCCTTGGTCAAACCCCGTGTTAGTGTTTCCACTTCCACAATGGAAATGTCAATGATAAAATGATAATGGATAGGAAGGAATGATGAAATCACAAAGTGATACAACTCACCACCCTTCAATGGCTTCCTTGGAGGACTAAAGTCATACACATCATGTCAAGGTCTTGGATCTTACTTTCTTGATTTGCTTGAATGCTTTGGAGACCTACAAAAGTGTTAGCCTTCACAAAAAAATGATAACATGAACACACATAAACTCACATAGGATTTGATATGATGTTAGGATCTTGAATTGTTGTAATAAAGCTCTAAAATATTGCTCTTGACTTTCTTTATAGTGCTAGATTAATAATATTTTCTCATACATTCTCCTTGTTAGATTACAAATGATACAATAACTAGGTATTTATAGGTGTAGTATAGAAACTTGTATACCTTTACAATTTCACACTATGTTTGGGTCCCTTAATTTGTTCATTCATCATTTCCTTCCTTTCTATTAAGGTTTTTATCATTGACATTGTATTGTGAAAGTGGGAACACTATTCATAGGGTTTGATAGAGGGAAACCCCTATGTGGCACAAACATTTTTCCCTCTTTGTGTTTATAGATTGAAGAAGGATTGAAGAGATCTTGAAGAGAATTTTTGTATTTATTATCATTGTTATCAACCTACGAAAACTATTATATAATTCATTTTCGATATTTCAACAAGTTTGCAGGTGGAAAACAACATCTCAAATCTAGCACCAAAGGACTACAAAAAGAGTTTTTGGAAGCCTAATCATAGAGCCATTCACCTAGGCACATACCAAAATCAAATTTTGGTGACAGGTACATACTCTCTGATATCTCCCAAATCTACCTACAAAGTGTTGTTGTAGTCTTCTTATCTTCAAGAATCTGCATTTTATATATTAGGTCATATAGTTCAATTAGCTTCATCATTTCAAATTATTTCTAGATCATTCCTATTCATCCTAAGGCCCTAAGAATCACCAACCTAGGTCTAATTGACTCGCCATTGAGGTTGAAAGTCAATCTCTTGGATTTTTGGTTGGTATTCTAATGAAATCCTTGAAAATTCCCCTTATATCCTAGATTCTTTGCATTTAGGACCTAGGACCCCCTTTTCCGCCTTTTCATTTTGGTGAACCTAACATTTGAGATCATGACTTTCTGATTTGGAGATCTTTCAAACCCTAGACCTAGGTTTTACATCATTGTGTTTTGCATTCTTTATTTAGGGTTTCATATTGCATATTTTCATCAATTAAAACTCATGAAAATCTAAAAATATTGCATACATTCGGCATCATACTTTATATTAGTCTGTCTTTTAATCATTTAGATCAGAATTTCATTCAAAATTGTCACTTTTGTTTACATATTGTCATACATTTGCACATGCATTGCATCAGAAAATTATAAAAAAACAATCACTATAGAATCACTTTGCAACTAGAAATAGTAATCATAAAGAGTAACCTAGACACTCAATTTTTTATTTTTTAGAACCTTGTACAAAGACTTATTTTCCCCTGGGTGACCCTATCCTTGAACATGTGCTTAGACTACAAATTTTTATACATATTTATGTCTTTGTCTTCTCAAATTCCCTATACTTGCAAGACTCTGTTATAGTTTCAAAAATTGCATATTTTGAAGCATTTCACATTTAGTTCATTTGGTAAAAGAAAGTGTGTTATTTAGTGTGAACGGGCGAAAATACTTGTTAGAAAATGAGCAGCAAACAAAAGAGTGCAAACAACAACTATGAACACCCTACACCTCAAGATTGTCCTAGTTGGATTCAAAAACAAAGCAAAGATAACAAATGAAGTTGATTCACCTTGTCTCGAATTGATCCTTTGGTTGACCCTTCAATCTTTGATGTAGTGTATGCTCATTTGATGGCAAGAGATGCAAGATGAATGCAAGATAAATGGAAAATAGGTGATAATGGTTGCAAATACAAAAATTTGGCTAAGCATGGCTCAAAAGAAAAAAAAATTGCAAGAGTTTGGCTAGCATAAATGATCTCTTCTCTAAATGAGAGAAAAGAGGGGGTATTTATAGAGAATTTTGAATTCTCTAGACAAATGGATGGTTGGGATTAAACCAATAAGGCCAAGATGTAGGGCTATGGTAAGTTGAGAACTCACAAGCCCTCACATTTTGACATGTGGCATGTGAAGTGGCTTGAAAAGGATGATGTGTACATGAGTTGGAAGCAGAGTACATGACATGGAGGTACTACATAGTACCTTGGGATTGGACAATATCTCCTCATAAAGGAGGTCATTGTCCCCATGTGGGTGAGAGGACATGTAAGGAATTAAAAATTACTCAAATATCCACATGGGAATGAGAGAAGGAATTTAAAATTCCTTGGAATGCATTGGGGGATTAAATGTGAATTAAAAATTCACATGGGGAAAGGGGGTTCCTTCTCCAAAAGGAAAAAGTATTTAATAGGGTTGACTTATGACACATTCCATAAATGACATGGGGATTAGGTTGACCTAATTAAGTGATTAAGGTTGTGCAAGTACTTGATTAGACAAATTAATGACATATTAGAGGCAAGTGGGAGATTAGGAAGAGCTCACATGTGACTTGATGTGACAAGTCAAAGATCACATGGGGAAGAGAAAAATGACTTAAAAATTCCTTGAGAGGTTGATTAGGCTAGTTAATGAAGGATTAGAAGAGGGCTAGGTGGCTAAGAGAGATTAGAGGCCAACTTGCAAAAGTTGGAGGATGTGACACATCGTAATCAAGGATTAGGCATGTGCACATCCCTAATGATGAGATTAGGATAATAATTAGGATTAAGAAAGCGATGTGACATATGAAGAATTAAATAAATGTCATATTTATTTAATTTATTTGATGAAAGGGGGAAGGTATTTAATTATTTAACTAGATACCTTAGGGATTAGAAGAACATTAGAGGTATTAATTAAATAATAGTGATATTACTTAATTAATGTGGATAAGGGGATGTTTAGATGAAAGGGGATAAATTTGGATAAATTAAGTGTCCAAATTTAGGTGTCTACATTTTTCCCCTCTTTGAGATAGTGTTACAAGGTAGCATCATTTCAAAGAATATTAAAACATAGAACCTAGAAGAAGATGGTTAGATTGGGAAAGATGCCCCAGTCATTCAAAGGAGTGACTAGGAAAGGAAAAAAAATGATGAAAATTAGGGATGAAGGATGCCCCCTTGAGAGGACATGTGGGTTCAAGAGAACACGGGTGTGCTCTCGAAATGGAGGAGATGATGCACAGGGGATGGGTAAGAAAGGATGAAAAGGCGGTAGGAGATTGGGAGGGGAGAGTGATGAAGGATGAATGGATGGGGGGATTTTGATAGATGAGAGGATGGAGATGAAATGCAATCCAAATGCAATTTTCCATCTTTAGGAGCACTGATTTTTGCTATAGCAGAAGACACGATACACCAAGGTATAAAGGACCAAGGGAGATTAGTGTCTAATGCATGAAACAAACACATCAAACAAGAAGGCTATCCCAACACCCCAAAGTCATGATGACCTTGGTCAGGCCAGGTATTGGGATAACCACAAGCACACAAGGATGCCCCAACGTAACACAAGACCTCAAGGATCTTGGTGGGTACTACCTAGGACAACCGAGAAGACAACCACAAAGAAAAGATCAAGATATGTCCCTATGTTGACTAGTCAAAGCACACCATGATATGATGGATCAAAGCGACCATGACAAGTGATGATAGGGAGCTCAAATGATAAACAAAAGCCAAAAGTATCAAAAGATCGCAATCAATTTCAAACGTCCTTTGCCATAGGATCAAGGGGATGGATGGGATTGATGAGGTCTGTTAGGAAGGATTCATCCTATTGAGACCGATGATGGATACGAAACTAAAAGATCTATATGACATAGGATATTCAAAACTGATTGGATTTGTTGATACAAGTGGATCTCGTTTGTTAAGAACCAGCTAGATAAGGGCATAGTTTGATGACACAACACAAGAGACATGACACAAGATAGAATACTAACACATCCTAAGACCTAGGGGCTTAGGGGCTGATCAAATATTAGTCTTGCCTACGTGAAAGCGTAGAGCCCTCATAGTTCGATAAAAGGCTGACGACTGACCATGGATAAAATTTGAAAGAGGACGATGGAGACCTCAATGGATGATAAAGATAGATTGGAAAAAAGCAGAGACCGATGATAGACGATAAAGGAGCAGACGGACAAAGCAAAGATCAATGATAGATGATAAAGGGGCCCCGGGGGCGGATCAAATGATCGACCTTGCCTACGTGAAAGCGCAGGGGCAACGTAGTTCTACAAAAGGACCAAAGACAAATGATGGATAAAAGATGATGAGATAACCCTAGATAAGGGGATAAAATGATTAGACAGACACAATGGGACAGGATAGACCTGTTAGGTGACTACACAAAGCTTAGGGATGGAATAGTTATCCAAATCAGCAAAGATGAAGTGGGAAGTCGACAAGACGGATAGATGAATGATGAGAAAGGATAGGAGATTGAAAAGATGTGTAAAAGAAGCAAAAGTGATGACGATACTATAGATGGCAGTGGATTGTGCAAGGGAGTAGCCTATAGCTAGATACCAATGACAAGGGATTATGAGATGGGATGAGGATAGAGGATGGGGGGGAAAGGATTGTTTGGATGGATTGGATAGAGGGATAAGGATTTGGATGAGGAAAAGGTTACCAAATGGATAGATGAAAAGGGATGCTATGATGGAAGGATAGGAAGATAAGGATGGGGAGATGGATATAATAATAAGGAGATGCAGATAGGAAATGGAAGGGATTGCTCTGATGGAATGAATGATGTCTCCAAGGACTATATCACAAAGGAAGATAGATGCCCCCACTCTAGCTATGTCATGTGCGAGGAGGCATGAAGGATGCAATAGAGAAGGATAGGAAAATAAAGGAGTGAGATGGATGGAGATAGGATGCATGGATAAGGGATATTGAAGGTAGCATGACGGGTGGATAAGGAAGGTAGACAAGTGCGAATGAGGATTAGGATAGTGTGCGGGTGAGGGGAATGTATGCTAAGAGGTGTCCAAAGCATGTTTATATGTTTTCCCCTATCGTTATCAAGATTACAAGGGGGATGAAAGGATTGGGATAAATAAGATATGCCAAGCAAGATGTGTAAGATAGGTAGGATAGAGGGGATGAATGAAAATGATGTATAGCAAGAGGACGGGTGCATAGCTAGAAGTATAGCGGATGGAGGGAATGGATATCAGGAAGTTGCCCCCAAGTGCAGATGGGGATTTACGCATGACGCCTATTTTCCAAGTTTTCATCATGGTACTTATCCAAGGTGCTTGTTTGCCAAGTTTTCACCATTGGACGAAGTATTTCTCTTTACTATTTTTTTTTTGATTGATTTTTTTTTTGGATTTTTTGAATTTTTTGAATTTTTTGGATTTTTTGGCTTTTTTGGATTTTTTGACTTTTTTGGATTTTTTGACTTTTTGGATAGCATGCAGAAGGAGATGGATAAGGATAGGGAGGTGAATAAGTGGATTTAGAAGACATGCGAAAAGGATATGGATGAAGGACTCAAGCATCAAGTTCTATATGAGGTATTAAGAGCCCATATTCAAAGTGATTGTTGGACATTGGTACAATCTTATTAGGATAAATGGATTATGCAAGAGGATGAATTTGAGGGATTTGATGGGGGAGATATGTGGGGTAATGGATGGGATGCTGGAAAGTGTATGGATGGAATGATGGGGTGGATATGTGATGGGGAGATGTGTTCAGGACCAACATTGGCACATGTGGTGGTGAATGTGAAAAGATAAGAGGATTAATGGATGGGGAATGTGGGGATAATGGAGGAGATGGGATAGTGAATTTTGGGATGTAAGGACCCAAAACAGATTTAGGAGATGGAGGAAGTGTATGATTGGCATTCGGATTAGCAACTTTGGATGTTCTTACATATTTTTCATTTGATGGCATTGCATCTTTTTTCTTTGGGATCCACATGGTTTTGATCTTTTCTTTGGTGGGCCTTTGTGGCCTACGGATTTGATTTGGATTTATATTTTTCTTCTCTTCACCATGTCTTTTAGAGGGGACATGGGGAGCTTTAGATTCATGTGGATGTTTGGATTTATGTATTTTTACTTTAGCATCCAAAGGGCTTTTAGTAGCAATGGGATGGGTGCAAGGATATGGGTGATGTGGAGCAATGGAGGTAGGGTTATGAGGATTATGTGTAGATGGAGGATGTGTAGGTATGTGCCTTTGTTGATCCTGATTAGGGGACATGTGAGAGGGATGTTTATGATGGATGACATGGATAGGTGTTGGATGGATGAAAGGATAAGATGGAGGAGGTGATTTTGGGATATACGGACCCAAAGCAGATGGAGTGGGTGAAGGGACATAAGAACCCAAGATGGATGGAGTAGATGAAGGATGGGAGATGGTGGATGGAGGGATGTAAGAACCCAAAATGGATGGAGCAGATGAAGGAGGAATATGGACGGTTTTTTTGAGGCGATACGATAGAGGAGGAGAGATGGTAGCATATGATCTGGTGGAGCGATGGGAAGAGCTGACATTTCTTTTGGAAAAGGCTCGTTGAGGACGTCTAGAGGTCGTACCAACATCTTTGGATTGTGAGTCTTGGTAAATAGGTCCAAGTCCTTGCATGTGGATTTGTTCTTTGACTTGAATGGGCTCTAAAATACCTTGCTCATGAAGGCCTAATCCTTTTCCTTGATAGTTCATGTTCTTGAGCATGCGATCCATGATAGGATTTTTGTTATTCTGAAAACATGATGTGAGTCCATTATTAGGTGGAGGATGATGGGTGGTATATACACTGTGTTTTTCTTCTACAAGGAGGCCACCATGGAAGAATGTGAGAATACCAAGGGGATATGCAAGCGGTGGGGGGATAGCAGTTTTAGGCGATGATGGGGGGTCATGAGAGGAAGATGATGGGATAGTAGCATTTGGATGGGTGGTATCAGGAGAGGGATTTGTGGTAGTGGGCTCATGCGATGGAGATGGAGATGGAGTGGTGGAATCTTGAATGACAACGGGATCATGGAATGGAATGGATGGGGGACTGTGATCTTGAGGTGGACTAGATGGGATGGTAGGATCTTGATCTGGAGGAGGGGATATGTTGGCATGCTTTGGATCAGGCTCTTGGCATGACTCATCATGTGCGGGAGACATGATAATGGAGTCTTGGTGGGACTCGTCAAGTGTGGAAGATGGAGGGATGGCAGATTCAAAACATTCATGGGAATGGATTTTAGTGACACTAGGAGTGGAAGAAGTGGATTGGATTTGGGTGTCGTTGATGGGTTCAACAACTCTCAGAGTAGGAGGTGGGTGTTCAATGGATTCGGTAGATGTGATGGTAGGAGATGGGGGCTCAGTGGATTTAGAGATGTGATGGTTTCGAAAGTTTGAGTGGTGCTAGGGGTGGTATCATCAATGATAGATGTTGGGTGGAGAAGGGTCTTGTTACTAATGACTGTGGATGATGGATTGGGACTGCATGGGTCCAGCCCTTCAATGTGTGGAGTGGGGGATGTCTTCTTTGTTATAAATCCTTGGAGAGCTCCTTGAGTGAGAAACATGAATACTCTAGGCTAAGATGGCATGGTAGGAGTGGATGAAGGATTATGGATTGGTGGGGGATTAGGACTAGGGATTGTTGGACTAGGATTAGATGGGGTAATGGGATTGGATGCAGGACTAGGAATAGATGGGAGATTAAGATTAGATGAAGGATTAAGATAGGGGTATTGGAATGGTGAATTAGGACACAAGAATACGGGTGGTGGATTGTATTAAGGGTATGGGGATGGTGGATTAGGATGGGCAGATTGAGATAGGTTGGTGTGGATGTTGGATTAGGATAGGAAGATGTGAATGTTAGATTAGGATAGGTTGGTGTGGATGTTGGATTAGGATAGGAAGGTGTGAATGTAGGATTAGGGTGAGCAGATTGGTATGGAAGATTAGGGTAGTGGGCATATGGGGATGAAGGATTAAGATAGGAGGATGTGGACAGGAGATTAGGATAGGGGTATTGTGATGGCAGACTAAGATAAGAGGATGTGGGTGTTGGATAAGAGGATGATGTAAATGAAGGATATGATGGATGTGATGGATATCCCTTGTCAAAGGTAGCATAAGGAGCATGATTAGGCATGGATGAAGACATAACGGGATAACTCGAAGGGGTGATTGGATTTTGGAAAATGGGTGGAGAAATTTTACTAGCAATGATAGTGTCAAGGGAATCTATGTCATATTCCTCTTGATTGACAAAACATTCATTATCGTTGTCAACGTAATTAGGGTTTCCCTTTACTACTATTGATGGAGGATAAGTATTCATGATGATGAAAGGATAAAGAGGATGGATCGAAGATTTGGGATGGGAATGGACTAAATCTCAAATTAGGATTTAGGTCAAGCTCAGATCAGGATTGGATTAAAGCTCAGATTAGGATGATCGGATGATGCAATGGCATTGATTCTGACAATCGGATTTGATTATCAAAGGATGATTATGACACCGAATCTACTTCGAGATGGAAGTAGATTGATTGGGTCGAAGGTGATTGGATAGGGATGAGATTGGATTGGATTGAATAAGATCGATCGATGATTGATAAGATCAACTAATGGATCAAGTAGGATGATGAAAGGGATTGTAAACCCCGTAGGATACTGATTGATCAAATTAAAGGATAAATGGATGATTGTGGCACCGAATCCACTTTGAAAATGGATTGATTGGGCCGACGACGATGATTAACTTAGGACGAATGAAAATCCTAAGCGGATGTTGATGATGACGATCAGATCAGACACTTAGGTCAATTTGGATAATAACCTGAGACAAAGTTCAAGGGATTTGGATGGGGAAAACGATGATTTTATTAGAGAAATGGATGATAGAAATGGACAAATGACTATGCGGAATGAGAGAAGGAGGTTCAGAATAGATGAAAGATTACTCAGAACGAGTAAACAGATTGATCAAAAATTTTGAACGAGAGTTCAAAATGATTGAAGGAGGTTTGAAATGGATGAATGTTTACTCAGAATGAGTAAACGGATGGTAGAGACGATAGAACGAGAGCTCAAAATGATGAAAGGAGGTTTGAAATGGATGAACATTTACTCAGAATGAGTAAACGGATGGTCGAGACGACAAAACGAGAGTTCAAAATGATGAAAGGAGGTTTGAAATGGATGAATGTTTACTCAGAACAAGTAAACAGATGATACGAAGACAGAACGAGAGTTCGAAATGATGAAAGGAGGTTTGAAATGGATGAACATTTACTTGGAACAAGTAAACGAATGATCAGAACAATAGAACAAGAATTTGAAATGATGAAAGGAGGTTTGAAATGGATGAATGTTTACTTGGAACTGTGTGAACCCCAACCTTAGTACCTGCAAAACAACATGAATAAATGAGTTAGATAAGGAAATGCAAGCCAAAAAAAATTCCCCATGAAATCCATTTACAACATTCAAACTAGGAATAAAATATCAAAGAACACAAAGGAAATGATAAAACAAAGATTAAATCCTAATTAGATGTGCAAACTCATGCTCCCATGGGGGAATTGGTGCCAATTTGATGTGAAAATTGGCCCTTTCCCAACTCCAATGATGCAAACTTGATGTGTTGAAGAGATTTGATCCACTTTGATGATGAAGGATGAGAGCTCTAAGCCAAAATCTGCAATAACCTAGCTAAGAACTCAATATTCATGAATGGAGGCTAAGTATTTTAGCATGGTAACTTTGCATGGATTGTGGATGATGAAATGAGGATATGAGCATTTTATTTATAGAATTCCAAGATGGATGAATGTCCAAATTTGAGCAATGTGGGAATAACATTCATCCAATGGCATGATGCCACTTGTCAAGCTATGAATGGATGGAGGATGTGCAAGATTTGGGGTTTGTGCCAATAAATGCATAATTTGAATTTCAAATTTGTTGAAATGACATGTAAGAGGGAAGGGAAAAATGCAATAAATGCCACTTGGCTCAAGGCAAAGGACATGTAAGATGAATTTATTGCCTTGTTGGATGTACATGTTGACTTGGAATTTTTGAATTCAAATTGAGAGAATATTCCAAAAGATGCCTTGTGAGGAAAATAGAGATTTAATAAATGAATTAAATCTATTTTCATGTGCAACTTGCATTATCTAGAGGATGGGACATGAGATGAGATTAAATTAATCAAGGATTAATAATTTAATGAGAGAGGTTAGATAATGTGACCTATTTGACTCAAATTCATAGATTTAAATCAAATAAGAGAGGAATATGACAAGAGATTAATTAAATAAGGATTTTGATTTATTTAATTAAAAGAGATGGTGTTAGATTAAATCAAATAAGGTTTTAATTTATTTAATTTAATGGATAGAATTTAGAGATTTAATCAAATAAATTGATTATTTCATTAAATAGGGATAATTAGATTAGATGGATTGATTTAATTAACAAAAGAGATGACTTGATTAGATAAAATGATTTATTTAATTAAGAGAGGAATATTGATAAATTTAATTAGATAGGGGAATTTGATTAAATGGTTAGACCGAAGGATGATTTAGGAAGAAACGATGTTAGTAAGTCAGGATCAGATGCACAATGTCAATCAGTATATTTTACATGTCTACAGGAACGAGTAAACGGATGATCGGAATGACAGAACAAGAGTTTGAAATGACGAAAGGAGGTTTGAGATGGATGAACGTTTACTCAAAACAAGTAAACGGATGATCGAAATGGCTAAATGAGAGTTGGAGATGATATAAAAAGATTCAAAATAGATGAATGTTTACATGGAACGAGTAAATGAATTATCGAAAAAGAGGGAACGAATGTTCGGAATGGATGGATGAAAGGTTGAAATGAGTAAACGATTGATCAGAATGAATGAACGAATGCGCAGATTGGGAGAATGACCCTCAGAATGGATGAAAGGATGAATAGGAAAAAATTAAAGAAGATGAAGAGAAGGATCTTAAGATTTGTTTTGATATCCAAAGATCTTGACTGCAGATGGACTAAAGCTCATATTAGGGTTTTGGTTAAGCTCATATTAGGGTTTTGGTTAAGCTCAGATTGGGATTAGATTAAAGCTCAGATCAGGATTGGATTGAAGCCTAGAATGATTGGAGGATGTGATGGGATTGATTCTACACCAAGTTCTGGGGTTTAAAGGACATAAGGTGTTGACAATCAGATTTTTCTAGATTTGGCAATTTTCAAAAATTGTCATATTTTTCCATTTTAGGAAACTTCACGGACATACTTTTGAGAGTCTAGTTTTCTCCCAAAAATTACCCAAAACTAAGATAAGATGAATTACCAACTAACATCCCAAATTAGAGACATGCATTCTAAGTTATTAGTCTAGTCCTTGCTACACGGGACATCATCTTTTGCGAGGGGCAGATAGAGCTAGAGCGCTATAGGGTCATAGCACCTCCCTACCGTTGGGCGGTTGCAGCTATTATTTCTAGTTTTGTTGCCCCAAACAGACGAGGGCGATATTTCAGTCCCGGCTGGGGGTATTGTTGGGAGTGGATGGTTTGAGACAGGTCGGTTCATTTCACATGGGGGCTTGTTCTTCTAGCTTCACTCTATAGGAACCTCCATGAGTATGTCTACATGGACGACAGAGTGCTGGGGGTTGGGGTGACTCTACTTCACATCTGGGCATGGGAGCACATTTTTGTGCTATGTCCACATTTCATTCCAATTCCGATGGGGGCAGACGATGCCCTCGTGGCACAATATAGAGGCGGTGTGTCCTCTACACACACTGGTGAGCACGGGATCCCCTACTAGAGGCGGGTCCTATATGAGATGCTAGTTTTCACTTGGCGACCGTACCTTGGTCAACTTGGATGGGCCGACGATGTTGATCAGCTTTTCTATTGCCGCCAGGATCGGTATATGTAGGGGCGGGAGCATACCATGATCGAGAGGTACCTGCCCGGGCGCGTGCAACATCAGTTCAGAGAGCCATAGGATCAGACTGATGATGGCTATGTAGCCATCTTTGTTCGCAGCATGACACAAGTGTCATGGGGACAGTACATTCCTACCTCAAAGGCAATCGATAGTTTCAGGCACGTGGCAGCCCGACCGTGGGCTTATGATCAGGGTTTAGCAGACCCAAGCACCACTCAGGCCTACAGGGACTGCTTTCGACCTCCACTTTGGCTGACCATTCCAGGTGAGGACCCAGATCCACATAGAGTTAGAGGCAGAGGGAGAGGACCTAGGGTTGATATTCGACAAGATCCACCAGTTGCGCCCCCAGTCCCGCCAAGTCACAGAGATGTACATATGCAGGATCAGCAGTAGGAGCCACCACGAGATGAGGATCAACCTCAGGTGTAGCCACATGTGCAGCCATAGGGATAGGCAGACGATCGAGATGCACTGATTGTGCAGTTGTAGGACCAAGTTGAGGTGGTGATAGCGGAGAGAGATCAGGCGAGGGCTGAGAGAGAGCAGTTCAGAGCAGAGAGAGATCAGGCTGTGCAGTACAGACAGGCTGCAGAGTTATAGGTAGCCACTGAGCTAGGCCACATACAATAGATAGAGAGCATGACAGCCTCCTCCTAGGGTACAGTATCAGTCTTGTCCTACAGGGATGCCATTCGAGAGGCAGAGTATTACCGACGGGCTTATCACGAGATGGTGCCTAGAGCAGAGTGGGTACGAGAGTACTCAGAGTAGGCTAGCCACAGACCAACAGAGGGTCATGGTGATAGAGGTGAGGGCAGCATTCACAAAGACCAAGCATGACCAAGATGTTATGATACTTTTTTGTGCCTTATGGGATCATTTTTGATAGCCCGATGGGCCTTTTGTACTGATTGACACATGTACAATGATCCAATTTATTCTTTGTACTCTGACAGTGACATTATTGATGATATATATATATATGAGTCGATGATGATTTTGATGCGATGTACCATGTTCTCTTTTATGCATGGATGGTTTATTACTTCTATATGCTTTGCAATGATGTCTTTAAGGATGCATTTATTTCTGATGATGCATGCGTTATGATTATGACTAACAGATCTATATTATGCTAACCTATGATATGATGTGCAATGATGTTATCTATATGATGATCTATTTGTGATAATGCAAATGAGATGATTGATATGTGATGTTAATATGATCTATGATGTTCATGTGAAATGATATGCTTATAACATGTTTATGAATGGATATATGCTTTGTATGTGATGGACTATTCCATTTATGCTTATGTGGGATGATTTAAGCAATGAATGTTTTATGATGTTATTTATGAATGATGAAATCTGAATGCGATGGTCATGATATGATGCAGATGAAATGGTGTTAATGCATAATGAGATGGTTTTATGAGATGCTTTATTATCCTAAACATAATAAATGATGATGTATGTGATGCAATGATATGTTAATGTGTAATGTAATGTAATGTAATGAGATGATGTCATGATGTTATGCAAGTATGTAAATGAATTAAATGTTTTATTCCTATTGTGTATGTTTATGCAAAAAATGATTGTGACATTCTTTTGTAAATGTTATGTGATGATTTATATGATAGATGGTAATATGAAATGGTTGTGAAATGCAAATGAATGTTTATGCAATGATTGATATAATGCCATGAGATGCAATGTAATAAGTGAAATGCTAATGAAATGGATGCACCTATCTATGAAGAATGTTTATGATAACCTATTTATATGGTGATTAAAATACAATGTGCATGTTTCCTATGTTTATGCAATATTCTAATGATTTTGGATGCAGGATCGATGACGTGATGGTGATGATGATCAATTGTCATAGTACCTTGTTAGTGTGGTTAGTAAGAAAAGAAGAAGTCATTTCATAAGAGACACAAGATGATGCAAATGCAAAGGATGATGATGATGATGATTACTTGTCAAGGAATTGGGATTTTCAAAGGGCCAAATTTTCTTATGTTTGATAACACACATGGTATGATGCATCAAGGTATAGAAAACTAGGATGGCATTGTACCTAGTGTGATGGACTTTGACTTACACATAGATAGGAGTATTCTTGTTCACACCTAACATACAAAAACCTTGCTAGGATGCACTTTAGAAGTTTCAAACATCTCGGACCAAAAAACGGAAAGGTAAACCTATCCATGTAATAGTCAACAAGTTTCCCTAAACCTCTTCCATACATACCTAACAAAGAAAGTATTCGCTGAGGTTATATTACAAAAACATCCAACAAGCATAGCAGACAAAAGAATAATGATCATTGCCCCATTCCTATTTCTCTAAATCCTCTGTTTTGGGATATCATCGAGACATCCTTGGAATGAAGGCAAATAAGATAAGTCAAAAGATAAAGACCAAGCACACAAACAAGTTGATGTTCTTCAATACCACTAACGGAAAGAGGATGTGTTTTCTAAGGATGATAACTGAAACTTATTGCCAAAAGATAATGCCCATTGTAGGAAGGATTCATCCTAGGACATGTTAGTGGATGGTGGCACGTCATTTTGTTTTGTCCAATGTGTTCCTAGGGATGATTGATATGGGACTGATTCAGATGATGAGCTACCAATACGAAGAGATGACCAACTTGCTTACGCCCTAACTTAGACTTAAGACTTGACATTTGGAGTTTTACTTTTAATCTACTAGACTTGTTTCTAACTGTTTCACCAAAGGTTGAGGATGACAATCAGCTTATTATGGATGGTGTTTATTGTGAGTGCAAGCGAGATGAGGTGAATGGATTTTTTCAAATATTTGGATGTTTTTTGATGTTTTGCCATGTTTTGAGGCTGTTTTTGGTATTTTTCAAGATTTTCAAATGTTTTGATTTTCTATTTTCCAATGTTTATGGGATTTTCTAAGATTTTGACCAAGAGACCAACCCAAAGACCTATCCTAGGGGCCTTGGGGGCTGATCAACTGATTAGCCTTGCCTACGTTATATACGCAGAGACCACATAGTTCGACTAATGACTTGATAGATATACAAATGATGATACACATGATGAGATGTCAATTTATTATGACGGACTCCTAAAGGGGTACGACCTAAGTGTCACCAGAAGGGATGATCAAGATCAGCAGCCTTGCCTACGTTCAAGCTTCCGAGAGCAGGCGCCGGTTCTTGAGCGACTCTATTTTTGACTTTTTTGATTGACTTTTTGACTTGTTTTGGATTTTTGATATGTTTTCATGTTTGGATTTGTGCTTTTTTCGATGTTTTGGATTTTGATTTGGGGTCCTCCAAGATCATACATAGATGTTAGATGATAAGAACATGTACTGACGTAATTTTAATAGACTACTCACGATAAAGAAGCGGGACAAACCCAACACTAAGGATGGAGTCGAGAGTAGTACCGGAGGGATCATGGAGACAAAGCAGGACTAAACTTATAAAGTACAGTCGCAGTGGATGAGTGATGGATGGGGAGCGAATCACGATGGATGATAGGCGTAATGGATGGATGATCACGGGGCTCGGCTATAAAGATCTGGTGGATGAAGTGCTGTGTTATGCAAAGGCGCACATTTACCGGGGTTTTTCTGGAGGTACCCACCCAAGAGATTACCGAAGTGTAGTTTTCACTAGAGGGACAATTTTTCTCTTTACACTATTTTTTGATCTTTCTGATTTTTTTGGATTTTTGCTTTTTGGTTTTTGTTGTCCACCAAAGACACGCGAGTTTTTAACAAGGTAGCCCATTATTCCAGGACATTTTCTAATTTTTTTGGATTTTTGGTTCTATACCTTGGAAGATTTAGGCATAAAAATTTTTGAGATGGGAGTTATTCATGGGCTCCTGTAGAGGTTCCTCTTCGGGTGTTGATAACTAATATGCCCCTGACTTGTAACTTGCTGTTATGACGAATGGTCCTAACCAATTAGGTTTGAACTTGCCTTTGCTACTTGGGTTTGGGACATTTTTCTGATTTTCTTTTAAGACCAGTTCTCCGACTTGGAAAGTCCTGCTTCTGATTTTCTTGTTGTAGCTCTGTTTGAGTCTATTTTGATAGACTTGCAAGTGATTCAAAGCATCGATATGTCTCTCATCCAGTAGCTCCAACTCGTTCAGTCTTGATATCCAGTACTCTTCATCTGTGATGAGATTTTGTAGTGATATCCTGAGGGATGGGAGCTTGATCTCAATGGGGAGTACGACTTCTGATCCGTAGACCAAGGAGAAGGGGGTGGCGCTGGTGGGTGTGCGGATGCTAGTTTGATAGGCCTAGAGGGTGAGATTAAGCTGCAAATGCCAGTCACGACCTACGTCATTGACTGTTTTCTTAAGGATTTTAGAATGGTCTTATTTGTAGCTTCTGCTTGGCCATTGTCTTTGGGATAGTATGAGGTGGAGAAGCGATGTTGGATTTTGAATTTCTCACACAAGTCACGGACTTCCTGATTTTTGAATGGTGTCCCATTATCTGAGATAATGGCTTGTGGAACACCATAGCGGCATATGAGATAGTTCAGGATGAACTTTGAGATCTACTTTCCAGTTATATACGTCATGGGTATGGCTTCTACCCACTTAGTAAAGTACTCAATTGCAGTTACGATGAACTTATGGCCGTTAGATGAGGTGGGTGTGATTTTCCCAATGAGATCGAGTCCCCATTATGAAAAGGGTCATGGTGTGACGATAGGATGAAGCTCTTGAGCTGGAGCATGGATGAGGTCCCCATGCTGCTGACATTGTAGACACTTTTTGGCATGATCATGTGCTTCTCTTTCCATTATGGGCCAATAATACCCCATCCTCAATAGTTTCTTAGCGATGGTCATTCCACTCAAGTGCGAACCACAAATACCGTTGTGAACTTCAGTTAGAGTGGTTAATGCCTCCTCAGTGTTTAAACAGCGCAGTAAGGTACCTTCTATGCTTCTACGGTATAAGGTATCCCCTAGGATGACAAATATGGATGCCTTTTTAACAAAGGTTAGTTTTAAGTTTGATGGTAGGTCAACGGGTATGACTCCTATTCGAAGAAATGTGTAGATGTCATGATACCAAGGATCGCCAAGTTCAACGATTTCACACACATATTCTAATTCTGGTACCTTGAATGCGGGAATGAGAAGCTACTTGATTAGGAATTCATATTTTGGAACATTGTGAGGGATGTCTAATAGGGACCCAATTGTTGCCATGGCGTTTGCTACTCTGTTGTTAGTTCTTGGAATCTCCTCAAATGTTATGTCAATGAAGGATTCTTTTAGAGTCTCCACCAATTTCTTGTATGGAGTGAACTTGTCATCCTTGGTCTGATATTCATCATTGACTTGATTTATGATCAACTAAGATTCTCCATACACGTTTAGAGCTATGATGTTCCATTGCACTGCTATCCTGAGACCTATGGTTAAGGCCTCATATTCTGCGATGTTGTTGGTGCAAGGAAATGCCAGTTTGTATGACCTTGGTATGCAATCCCCTTGTGGGGTGATGAAGAAGACACCATCTCTTGATCCTTTTTGTGTGTATGAGCCATCGAAGTATAGTTTCCAGTGGTCAGCTACGTTGAGGTTAAAAATAGATTCATCAGGAAATTCTGAGACGAGAGGATTCTCAGAATAAATAGGTGCCTCTGCTAGTTGATCTGCAATAACTTGGCCCTTGATGGCTTTCTGCTCTACATACTCGATGTCATACTCTAACAGTATCATCACCCATTTTTCCATTCTTCCTATGAGCATTGCCTTTGATAGTAGATACTTGAGGGGGTCAATTTTGGCGATGAGCTTTATCTTATGTGCCAACATGTAATGTCTGAATTTTTGTGATGCAAACACTACTGCGAGGCATGTTTTCTCGATGAATGAGTAGTTTAGCTCATGCCCGACCATTGTTTTGCTGATATAGTAGATAGCCCTTTCTGTTATGTTTTC
>VDFB02261223.1:0-89958 GCA_007258455.2 Sequoia sempervirens | reverse complement strand
GGGAAAACCCTTTTGGGAGAAAAAACCCACACTCCAAAGGTTGTCCAATATATTATTAAAAAACAACAAGATTGCAATATACTTGTAGAGAAATCTCTCTCAAGAGTATCACCAACCAGAGATCTAGAGGAAACTCAACATCTGTAAGACTCTCACACTCAACCTCCATCTCAAGCACCTAATATATAAGAGATACAATACATGAAACTTTCAAATGATATTTATAAAACCATGAGCTAAAACCACCCGAAAAGGAGTACCCAACTTATCTCCAATCAAATATTTCCTATAATGTGTCCAAACACACACAAATATGTGTATCTCCCTCTTACAACTCTTTTATGTGTCCAACATGTTTTCATATTTCCTAATTTGGGAGACCCAACTTTTGGAGGCCAAAAATTTTGATTCAAGAGTCTAATTGATGAGTTTTTTGAACTATTAGAAATATCACAAAGTGTTCTACCAAGATATAGGAAATACCAGGCCCAAAAATGGCCTCTAAGTTCCTATAAATTGACTTTGAAATTTTTAAAAATAAAAACTTTAATATTTGAAAAACCAAGCATGATATTGGGTCAAAAATTTACCAACATTTTTATTTGGCTATTCTGTAGCTTTGCGGAAATTTTTTCATCCATCCATTCTTAAATGTAAACTTACTATAAATAGTAACCTTTCATAGTTGCAATGTTGAGACACCTTTTTCCTAATATAAATTAGTAATTTAGGGAGCTCTGGAGTCAAAAGCTATGGCATAAAAATGTGAATACATAGTGAGTCTATCCACCACCACAAATATGTAGTATTTTTCATTTATCTTGGGTATCTTAGTGATAAATTGCATAGATATACTTTCATATTTTTTTCTCAAGAATGTGTAATGGTTGAAGTAGGTGTATAGGATAGGCTTATTTTTATGGCAAGATGAACATTCATTAATGTGAAGGACCACAACTCTTTTTATTTCTTTCTAGAAGAGTATCTATCTAACCTATTTTATCTTAAAATACCCTAGATTCCAAGCCAAAGGAGTGTCATGTATGGACCTTAAAGTATTTTCCTTCATCATTGACTTTAGAATCAAGTATATCCTCTCTTGATGTAGAATTTGGTATCCCACAACTTTCAACATATCATATTGTACTAATAGCATTGTAAATTGTGCTCCCTAAGGGTGAAAGAACAACTCCATGCTTTATTTGATGCCCACTTTGGTATCCACTCCCTTAGTTCAATTTAGGACTACTTCCTAGCCTTGAATTTTTCCTACAACTCAAGAGAATGTGTTAATACTACCCCAAAAACACCTTCCCGATCACATTACACCCTTTTAACTCTAAAAATTCTCAAATTTTGGATAATTCATAATTAAAAAGACCCTAAACTTTTGGATCACACTTTAATTTGTGCAAAACACATGGACAACAGTGAGGGTACCCTTGCCTAGGTGTTTTTTTTGATAAAGCAAGTCCTAAATTTGTGTCGGTCTTTATCTTATGTGACATGAATTCAATTTTGATATTTGGTGATAAATTAATCCCAAAATTCAAATCTAAATGAATCATCCTCCACTTTAATGTATTTGTATGTTTCCTTATTTAAACATGAATCATTATTTCAAAAAGTATGCAATTACAATTATAGCAAAACTCTACCAAAATTAACATCCTATCCTACAAATTTACAAGTAATTTTTAGATTTATCAACTTTATCATAATGATTGGAGTTTGTTGCCAATGGAAGGACAAGTTGGAATCTAGGGTTTGTGGATAGATTTGGCTTATTTTGATCACTTAATGATGATTTTTAATGAGCTCTCATGATGCAGGAGCACCTGGGCACACGTGCAATCAACATCACAAAAAAAAAGATTAGCATTTAATTTTCAATTTTGGTTCTCTATTGTAGGAAAATGTGGATGTGAAGTTTGAAGGCAACAAATAATTTCAATGAGAAAATATTTTTATTTTTATTGATTAAATTATTTTGATGGAGCAGCTGTGGATATTTGGTTTTGAGGAGTCATTATTTTTCAGACCTCTTCTTTTAAGGGTGTTTATATAATTGAATTATGGGTAGAGCATTCTTTTCCTTCATGATTATCTTTTTCATTATGGAGATTAATTTCCATGATAGTGGATCACAATATCCAATAACTTTGACTTATCTGATCTCTTTGAAAACTAGAATAATCAATGAACCATCACTTCTTAATTATATACAAATTTAGTCAAATGTGAAGGTTTTGAAGCAGTATTTGTATCTTGATGGATGCCTCACATTATTTAATGCACACTAATGTAAAGTAGAAGATGAAAGGGAAAACAAGGGAGGAGAAGATGTATAGGTGATAGCACTGGAAAAGGAAGGGGAAGCACAACATTTAAAAGTAGCCTTTGAAGGAACAAAAGGGAGAATAGAGGATTTTAGGAGACTTGTTTCAAGTCTTCGAAGGGGAAAGAAGGCTAAGATATGGGTGCGTAGAGGAGAGAGAGAAGCAAAAAATAAATTGGGGCTGCGTTGAAGGTAGTGAAGTGGCACCAAGAGAGTGTTGCAACGCTTAAACTCTATTTAAATTTTAAAGACAAAAAATAGCAAATGGGAGGAAAATAGGGGGTGCAAGACATAGTGAAGAGGTTGCATAGAGCCTATAGGTAGACAATAGGAAGAGTTGAGCCATTTTAATATGGAAATTCAATTTCAAATTCAAGGGAAAAGTATAAATTGCAAGGTAGGTGTGAGAGAAGTGGTGCAAGTTGTATGAGACTTAGAGGAAAGTTGGGGAATTTTGTTTGGATTCCTAGATGAAAATATTGAGTAGGCTATCAACAATGAAATTGGAATGGTGTTTGCACAGAGAAACAAGCAGTGTAATGTTTTAGTATTTGTAAAATGTATTTGAATATTTAAGTTCAATTTCTTTTAATTGTTGAAACCGAGTTTCTTGATGAATTTGTTTGACAAGTATGACTGCAAATGCAAATGATTGTTTGGCTGTGTAAATGTGAATTTATAATTTGGTTATAGAACCGTGAATTGGTAAAAAGAAGAGTGTTTATGTGCTAAAACTTTTGGCAGAGTATTTCCCTCTTAAAATTGCGAATTTAGTTGTTTTGGCAAAGGGGAGGACCCTCTTACATTATCTCATCTTTAGACTTTGATCACCTTGTTTTCCTAACTAAGGTATTTGAGCACACTAATTTTTCCTTGAGTATTTTATTTTCTCTTGGGTTAAATATTACATTTCATGATTGTTTCATTTAGGAATACTCTCTAACACATTTGTGTAGATATTTTATCATTCATTGCACATATCATAGCTTGTTACAACCTTAGATAGACTTATGGTTTAGAGTACAAACTTTTATCTATTAAAAAATTGGCTATTTATGGAGGTAAAAATACCAAAATGAGGGTTTAAACAAGGAAAACTCCTATATAGCCACCCTTTCCTTCTCTTTGTTGTGTTTTTGTAGGTTCAGATACAAAGACAATAGATTTTAGGACATGAAAGTACAGTGCAAAGCTGCAACTTCTAGATCAGGATTCAAGTGCTCAAAAATCTTCATTCTCATACTAGGGTGCCCTCATTGTTGTATGCCTATTATAGGTCCTTCTTGATATTACAAGTGTATAGGCCTATCTATAGTTATCAAATATGCAATTATTTCTTCAATTTTTGTTTTCATATGTGCAAATATTTTATATTTTCAGATTAGGTCTTCATAATAAATTAGTTTTATTAAATCACATTTAATCCATCTATTTTATTTGCAACAAAGGAACTAAACCTAGGGTAGATTGTCTCTCCTTTTAGATTATTAGACAATCTAAAAACCTTATTGGTTTCTACTTCAATGTTAAGCTAAGGATGGATTGATTTGGGTTAATCTACTAGTTAGATCAAGGATCTCATTTTTTCCACTTAATAATTTGGTGAACTTAACTATTGTAAGGGGAAATCGATAAGCATAAGGAAATAAAAATGAATGAGTTAAACTAATCTAAAATAATCTAATTCAAAAAAAGATTAAGATTCATACCCATTACTCATGAAATGAGACTACAAAGAAATAAAATCAAACAATGTAATCAAAGAAGAGAACATAAATTGAATTCATAAAACATAGTGTTACCATCCCATGTCAAAGTGTATTCACAATGATGATGGATTGTTGTATCAATGCAAAGTCTACATTATGCACTTTGCAAAAGATTCAATGTTCATGAATGGTGATTGAAGATGTGTGTAAAAGCTTTCAAGAAATCAAATGACAATTCAACATTACTTCGCTACACAAAAGATGTCAATTCTTTGATCGTTTTTGAGGATGAAGATGATTGTTATATAGATTTTATGTTTTGAAATGAATGTACAAGATTAAAAAATGTTGAATCAAGATCAATGGTTGGAATTTATTGAGAAGATTTAGATTGCTCAGTTAGCTTTTATGATCAAATCAATTAAGGATATTGATTGATCAATTAGATGAAATAGATTGCCTAATCAGTGGAATTGAGAAAATAATGTTGAGCCTTCAATGGTATTGAATAATAGATGAATCGGTTAGGAAATAGATGGATCAGTCAACAAATCAGAGTGAGCAATCGATGGACCATAATTTTCTCAATCATAAAAGTGGAAGAGGGTAATTAATCAATTAAGCTTTTTGAGTTGAACATGCAAGTCATGTTTAACTTTTACAAAGAAAGTTGCATTTGTGTGTTTCTACCCTTTTAGAGTGATGTTTGAATAATTTATTTAATTATTCAATTTTAGGGGAAGGTGATTTAATTAAACTATTAACTATTAATAATTTAATTGATTTAGGAGAATAGGGTAAATTAGTGGCATAATTAAATAGTTGACGCTATTTATTTAATCAGGAGGAATAAAGCTAGATTAGGACTTTATTAAATAAATGAAATTTATTTAATTAGTAAAAAGTGAAAAAAATTGAATTAATTAAATAATGTAATATTATTTAATTAATAGAGAAAATTAGGTTTTTTGATGTAAATGATGTGAAATGCAATGATATTAGGTGATAATAATTCCAATGATGAGAAAATGTCATTTAGGATGTGTGATATGTGTTAGGTCATTTTTACATGTGTACATTTTCCCCCTAGATTTGAGATAAAGTACTAGTTGCTTTGTTTCAAAGAATTCAATGTTAAGATTAAGATTTGAAAAATTTAATATGCCCCACTATGCCCTGGAAGTCAGCAGAAAGATGGTAGGATGCTAGGCTAAATGTTGTAAGGGAGAAATCAATAAGCATAAGGAAATCAAAATGAATGAATTAATCTAATCTAATTCAAATAAAGATTAAGATTCATACCCATTACTCACGAAATGAGACTATGAAGAAACAAAGTAAAACAATGTAATCAAAGAAGAGAACATAAAGTGAATTCATAAAACATAGCATTACCATCCTGTGTCAAAGTGTATTCACAATGATGATGGATCATTGTATCAATACGAAGCCTCCATTATGCATTTTGCAAAAGCTTCAATGTTCATGAATGGTGGTCGAAAATGTGTGTAAAGGCTTTCAAGAAATCGAGTGACAATTCAACATTACTTCATTGCACAACAGATGCCAATTCTTTGATCATTTTTGAGGATGACGAGGATTGTTATATAGATTTTACATTTTTAAATGAATGTGCAATATTAAACAATGTTGAATCAAGATCAATGGTTGAAAGTTGTTGAAAGTATTTAGATTGTTCAATTAGCTTCTGTGATCGAATCAATTAAGGATATTGATTGATCAATAAGAGGAAATATATTTCCTAATCAGTCGAATTAAGAAAATCATGTTAAGCCTTCAATGTGATTGAATAATAGATGAATCAATTAGGAAATGGATGAATTAGTCATCCAATCAGAGTGAGAAATCAGTGGATCATAATTTTCTCAATCATAAAAATGGAAAAGGGTAATTAATTAATTAAGCTTTTTGAGTTGAACGTGCAAGTCATGTTTGACTTTTAAAAACAAAGTTGCATTTGCTTGATTTTTCCCTTTTTGAGTGACGTTTAAATAATTTATTTAATTATTCAATTTTAGGGGAAAGTGGTTTAATTAAGCTATTAAGTATTAATAGCTTAATTGATTTAGGGGAATAGGGTAAATTAGTGACATAATCAAATAATTTATGTTATTTAATTAATAAAAAATAAAAAAATAAAAATGAATAAATTAAATAATGTAATATTATTCAATCAATAGAGGAAATTAGGGTTTTTGATGTAAATGATATGAAATGAAATGGTATTAGGTGATAATGATGTCAATGATGAGAAAATGGCATTTAGGATGTGTGATATGCATTAGGTCATTTTTACTATATAGGAACAAATTTGCACCCCTTGGGAAAATTCCCCTTTCACATACCTTCACCTTAGAAAATCAAATCTGAAGGAAAAATTCCACATCACCCACCTGCCTTCTATCCACTTGGAGTTTTTCCTATGTGTCAGTGAGAGAATGTTTGTCAAGGACGCAAACATGAAGCATTAAAATTCTACGAGGGGCATTGTCCCTAACAGATTCCTACGTCTGAAGTTGGTGGAGGTGTTACACACCCGATTGGGGTCAAATTGTAACATCCCTCTTTGACCAGCTGACCTCAAAAATGGCAGATTCTTCTCATCCCACCTTCAAAAAAATTCATCTCACTTCCATTTCATCTTCTTGTGAACTCTCTATGCATTCACTCACTTCATTCTTCTTGCAATCACTTCACTTCTTCTCTCTCAAGCAACATTCTAGCATTCCATTGTGAGCATTGCATCAACTTTTAAGCTCCATCAACTCCACATTACAAGTGTGAGACACGCCATAGAAGTGTGGGCTTGGAGTCTTGCAAGACCTCCCTTCATCACCGCTGCAATTTTGGTGACTTTTCCAAGTTCATACCTTGCTTTCTCCCTCCATTGGCTAGTGAGATTTTGGATGGAGGTGGTAACGCTTCACTCCTCTCCTTTGTGATGTGATAGAATAGCATAATATTGTTTTGTAGTGTTCATTGCTATATTTTCTTTCCTTTATCACATATTCTACCCTATTTCTTTCTAGTTGTTCATGGAGGTGGAAACACCAAAATGTGGGTCTGACTAAGGCGGACCCCTATAAAGCTCCATATTTTTTTCCTTTTTGTTTGTGTGTAGGTGAATGTGTGCGTGGAGCTAACTGGAAAACCAGTGCTTTTCTGATATCATCTTCATCACCCTAGCTTTCATTTACTTGTTTTATCATCTCCATCTTTATTTTATGTACTTTCTCATTCTTTTTTTCTATCAATATCAACCAACTAGGATGTCAGTACATTTTTAGGTGGTTTTTACTATGTATTACGTTTTCTAGCTATATAGATGCTAGCACACTAGAGAGATGCTAGTGCGCCGCATTGTCATCCCAGAACTGCACTAAGAGTTGTCTAAGGTGTAGTACCAACTCCAAAAACTAGCTCACCTAGCCTAAGCCCAAACTTTGGGTCTATAAATGATGATCCTATACCTGCACAAACACAAAGAACAAACACAATATTAGTCCAATATGCAAGTTAGAAATATCATTCCCCATAAGATTCATTTGAAGCATAAAAACAAGAAATAAATTGAAGAACACAAATACAAAAGCTATTAAATCCTATTTAAATGCTCAAACTCTTAATCACATGGGGGAATTAGTGCTATTTTCATATGGAAAATAGCCCTTTCCCAATTCCTTGCAAAGCTTTGATGATGATGATGATGATGATTGTGTGCTCCTTGATTCAAAATGTTGATAACCTTAATATGATTGATGGAACTCTATGAAAAATTTTATGCAATATAGATGATATTGATGATAATGGTGGATTCAAATGAGCATAGTGATTTTACATGGATTGTGGATGATCAAACAAATAGAGAAGGCCTCTATTTATAATGGAGAAGGATGGAGGAATGAAAAATGGGATGAATGTGGGACAAAAGATCAACCAATAGCACAATGCCACTTGTCAACATGTGAGTGGATAGAGGTGGAGCACATTTTGGTGAATATGCAAATAAATGCTATTAGGTGGATATTTGAAATTTGAAAGTTAGTTTGTGGAGGGAGATGTGGAAGAGGAGTTATTGCCACTTGGCTCAAGAAAAAGGACATGTAAGAGGCCTTTAATTCCTTGTTGGATGGACAAGTCCTTTTGGGAGGGGGAATTCAAATTTGAAGAATATTCTAACTTGATGCCCTTTTTGAATAAAATAGAAGAATTTATATATCAATTAAATTGATTTTCATGAGAAAGTGGCAAAAGCTAGAGGATTTGAGGGATTAGGATTACGATTAATCAGGAATTGATTAATTTAAGAGGAGATTATTTGATTTGACAATTTGATTTAGATTTTAGGATTTAAATAAATCAAAATGAGAGGAATAATGGATTTAGACTTAATTAAATAAAGTTTGATTTATTTAATTAAAGATGATGATGTTAGTTTTAAATCAAATAAAGATAAATTTATTTAATTTAAATGAGATGAATTTAGAGCTTAATCAAATAAATTGAATTATTTAATTAAAAGAGGGACTATAGGATTAATTAAGCAAATTGATTTATTTAATTAATAGGAGATGATGACTTAATTAGATAATTTTGATTTATTTAATTAAGAGATGAAATGTGATGAATTTAATCAAATGGAGATTATTCAATTAAATTGACTAGTAAAGGAGATGATTCAAGATGAAATGGTGTTAGTAAAATCAAGATCAGGGGCGTAGGATCAATCAGTATATTTTCCATGTCTACATTTTGCCCCTCTTTGAAGCAATGTACCTGCTGTGGTGGTTCAAAGAATAAACTGTCGAGATCAAAATTCAATTTTTTTTTATTTTTTAGAAGCTCCACTGCTACCCCAACAAATGAATTATGCTGGTATATTGTCCCCTTAAGAGATCAGATGAAAATTTGGATTTTTGGGTGATCTCATGAAAAAAGAGGACAAACTGTCCGACGAGTCCAAAAAGGCTCCAAAATGCCAAAAATGTGCCAAAAAATGAAAAAATGATGCAATATGACCCTTGGTTGGATGAAAAACAGGACTGGGGGTCCAAAACCCTAGGTTGATGGCTAAACAGGGTAAAAAAAAACCTAACTTTCATGCTTAAATAGCCCTCGAGGTGTCACTTTCAATTCATTTGCACATTCAGCCTTTAGAGATTTCTTGCTTTTGAGCTCTGACCTTCATTCAAGATGGTGCAATGAGTGCTTCCACATCACATTTTGGAGGAAGTGTGAGTGTACCAGTGACTAAAAGGCACAGGACCACCGGTATGTGACCCTAACCCACCTTGTTTTTCATTCTTCGTGTGCATTAATTAGGGTCAAAAGTTAAAATTAGTCAAGCTACACTGTTTAGCACTACTGAAAGGGGTAAATCGAAACTGTGCGGCCTTAAAGTGCACCACTTTTGAGTCTTTAAATGTGACATCACAATTTAGAAATTAGGTCACAAAATCCAAAGTGTGTTGCATGTGCAAATAGTGCCGCAACGATCTAGTTGGCAATTTAGGGTTTTGAGTCAAACAAGCATGCAGTCAAACTCCAATGCCACAGTGGAGTTTGGAATTTAGAGGGTTCCAACAGTGCAGTTTGGAGCCTTCAAAAAATAACACAATTGCAAACAGTGATGCATTTGCTATTTTGGCTGTGAAAACTTCAAATGGGATCCTATTTTTTTATGAAACTTGACGTTGTGGCTTTATTGGTGTAGTAGGACGTAGAGATTTTACATTCACACAAGCACTAACCCTTGATTTTGAGTAGACTAACTGGATTACATGAGTTTCTCTAGGAGCACCTTGGTTCAATAGGGTTATGGTATGTCGCCTATGCACTAACCATCAAGATAGATCTAGGAATGATGACAACATTGGCATAGCAATGGCACCGTGAGACGTCATCGTTTCACTTCCCTACAGGCGAGGTGACTATTACTCTAGAGGACATTTGACACATTCTTCGATTGCCGATCCATGGAGATTGGATCATTGATGACATGGATGTCAGGATAGATGCCTATTACGAGGTCATGGGACTTGATGAGATCATTTTTGCTGAGGGGCAGATTGAGCTAGAGCGGTATAGGAGCTCGGTGTCACCATTCTGATTGATTGTGGTAGCTATTTATCTTAGGCCTTGTGGCACCAGGTTGGCGCAAACTGATATTTTAGTCTTGGATGGGGGTTAGCCTAGGAGTAGATGCTCCAATGGAGAGTGCTTTGCATGGGGGCCAGTGATGTTGGCCTCCCTTTATCATAATTTGCATGAGTTTTCCTACTACAACAATAGAGCTATCAGATTCAGAGTGACACTCTTACACATCTGGGCCTGGGAGCACATTGCAGTGATCCACCCTTGAGTTATAGTTGTTGATGTGGAGCCAGATGACCCAGTGGTTTGGCAGTATAGGGGTGGTTTGACCTTACACACACAAGAGCAGCTGACATCCCTCATTGGAGGAGGGTGATTAATGAGATGACAGTCTTTACATGGAGACCTTGGCTTGGGATACCTGCCTGGTATGACGACGTTCAACAACTATTCTTTGCAAGGAAAGATAGACTCATATAGGGAAGAGAGAACACCATGATTGAGCATTATTTTCTAGATCAGGTGGCTAGGCAGTTTGGAGATGTTCAAGATAGGCCTGATGACCAATACGTGGCCATATTTTCCCATACTATGAGGGAGACCACATGGGGTCACATGATCCCTCCAGAGGATGTCGTGGACAACTTCTGATAGTTAGTGGCTAGGCCATGGTTGTATGATTAGTGACAGGAAGACCTAGGGACCACATAGGCATACCAAGATTAGTTTCATCCTCCCATCAGATTGATAATTCTTGGAGCAGCTTTACCATGATGGAGACCCTGAGGCTGGTCAACAAGGTGAGGGTGGGGGCAAGGAGGCAGAGGAGACGGAGAGGGGGATGGAGACAGGGGTAGAGGAGGAGGTGGACCACCTCTCGACCAGCGAGGCCAGAGGGATCATGTGCATGGTCACCAGCAGAGGGATGGAGATCAAAGAGATTCCTAGAGGGACCCACAACAGCCTCTAAGAGACCATCAGTAGCAGCCACCACCATTGCCACCACCACCTCAAATAGACTAGAGGGATTCTCTTTTCTAGTAGTTGTAGGCATAGGTTGTCATATTGACAGCTAAGAGAGATCAGGCAAGAGCAAAGCGGGATCAAGCCATACAGCAGAGACAGGCCACTGAGCTATAGCTAGCACAAGAGACCGACTGACACTAGTAGCTTGAGAGCACACATGGTAGGATATTCCCAACATGCATGTACCGAGATGCGGTTAGAGAGGGAAATTATTACTGAGTACATTACCATCAGGTAGTTCCTCGAGCAGCTAGGGCACCAGATTTCTCATAGCAAACATGGCAAAGGTAGGATCAGCCTGAGAGATGGCCAAGTGAGGGGAGCAGCCATCAGAGCTAGCTCAAATTTTGATCAAAGACACCATTCTTTTTCAGATCCATGGGCTCTATTTTTTATAGCCCCATGGGTGTTTGTATTATATTGATTGATACACACATTTGATCCTAATTCTTGTACCATGACAGTTGCTTTTTTTATGATATATATGATATGAGGTAATTTGATCTGATATATGATGTGTCCTATTTTATTTATGCATGATGGATGGATGTATTTAATTTTCTATATGTGATGCTCTATATTTGGTGTGATGTAATGCAATGATTATGCAGATGTTTTATGGATGGATGCATTTCCTTTTTTAGTATCTTTCTATGCACTTTTTATGATGATGATGTATGGATCATATGGATGAAAATTTTATGATATGAAAATGATTTAAAATGCTTTAGACTAGATGATGATGTTATATGCTATGGTCACGAGATGTATGAGATGCTCTTTTTTCTTTTTTTAGTACTTTTTCTTTCCAATATGTATGGATGCCATGATGAAGCACGTAATATGATGTGATGATGCTTTTATTATGACAGCTATATGATGATGCAAATGAATGATATGATGATGCTTATGTGACGATGCAAATGGATGATATGATGATGCCTATGTTATGGTGTTATGATGCTTTTGTGATGATGTCTATGCATATGATATGATATGATGCTTATGATATGATAATGAATGCACATGCATGGTTTATGAGATGCACTTAGAATACCAATCTATATTATGCAATGATTAAATGCAATGCATATGAGATAATCAATGTTTCATATATAATATGGCATGATATGAATTATGTTGATAGTTTGTGGGTGCAGGATGGATGCATTAGCGATGTTTTTGATTAACTGTCATGGTACCGTGTTAGCGAGAAAAGAAGACAAAAGAAATAAGATCCAACAAGCCAACATTATTAGAGATGATGATGATGATGATGATTCACTTATCAGTAATTAGGACTTTAAAAGGGCCATTTACCTTATGTTTGATAACACACATAGGTACAATGCATCAAGGTATAAAGAACTAGGATGGCGTTGCACCTAGTGTGATGGAATTTGACTTGACAATTAGATAGGAGTACTCTTGTCCACACCTAACATGCATAACCACATTCAAAATTCAATTTAGATATTTCAAACATCTCAGACCAAAACATAGGAAGGCGAGCCTTCCTATGTGGTCAACAAGACACCTAAGACAACCTCCCTACAAACCAAACAATGCACACATAACCAAGGTTATATTACAAGAATATCCAACAAGCATAATAGATGAAAAGATAATGATCATTTCCCCATTCTTTCTTTGTGAATCCCTTTGTTTGGACATCATTGAGAGGACATTGGAATGAATGCAATAAGATAAGTTAAAAGACAAAGGTCAAGCAAGCAAACAAGCTAATTTTCTTCAATACCGCTAGCCAAGACTAAACTACGGTGATGCCTAATGTTGATGTCCATTGCAAGAAGGATGCATCCTAGGACATGATGTTATTAGATGATTTGGGACAAATTGGATGATTAGCTATTGATATGAAAAGTTGACCAACTTGTTTACTTACTAACCTAGACTTGAGATCTTGATGTTTTGAGTTTTCACTTTTATCCTTCTAGACTTGTTCCCAACTATTTTACCAAAGGTTGAGGGTGATGATTGATTTATTGTGAGTGATCTTTATTGTGGGTGAAAGCGAGATGGGATGGATGGATTTTTTCAAATATTTGGAATTTTTTGAGTTTTTGAAATGTTTTGATGCTATTTTTTGGTATTTTCAAATGATTTGATTTTTAAAATTTCCAATGTTTTTGGGATTTTTTGGGATTTTGACTAAGAGACTAACCTAAAGACCTATCCTAGGGGCCTCAGGGGCTAATAAATAGATTATCCTTTCCTACGTTATACACACAGATACCATGTAGTTCAACTAACATAGACTCGATGAGATATGAACAAATGGATTGTCAGTTTATTATGAAGGACTCCTAAAGGACTAACCTAAGTGTCTTGGGGGATGCTCAAAGATCAACCTTGCCTACATTCAGAGCTCAGAGACCCATAGTTCAACTAACATAGACTCGATGAGATATGAACAAATGGATTGCCAGTTTATTATGATGGACTCTTAAAGGACTGACCTAAGTGTCTCGGGGGATGATCAAAGATCAACCTTGCCTACGTTCAGATCTTAGAGACCTGTAGTTTCACAAGACAACTCTGTTTTTTACTTTTCAAATGACTTTTTGACATATTTTTGGATTTTGATATGTTTTGAATGTTTTTGGGTTTTCTTGGTTTTTTTTATTTTTGATTTATTTTTTGAATGATTTTGAGGATTTGGATATGGTTATGTGTGATGATATCAAAGATATGTTGGGGATCTTGTTGAAAACCAAGCTAGGGTTGATTGATTGGATTGATGGATTGATGACGATAACATTATTGAGGATACACAACAATGCAAGGATAGTGTAAAGCAACACAAGGATTAAGATGGATATCCCGAGATGATGAGGGATTGATTGGATTTGACTGATTAGGATTTTGAAGCTTGATTTTTGAACAAAATTGTTCTGAATGATTTGATACAACATTGAAGTACAAATTAGATGCAACTAATATTGATTGTTTGGATTGATGTTTGATGAAAGATGAAGCTTGATAAGGAATGTCTTCTTGTCAAAATATGTCATGGGCTAGTGATTTGGATTTTTTGCTCACAAGTGTTTTGACCAATTTTATTTTACGTTTTTCCAATGTTCGAATCACCACATAAGTTGGAAGATATAGATCAAGATTTATTCTTGAAGCAAGATGTGCATATCTACCCCTAGTGTCTAGCAATGTATGGAATGCCATGGGTGGATGCTTGGATAGATGTATGTATGGATGGATATGAATTATCTTGTGATAAAATAAGGTGTTCAAATAAAGAATGCTCTTTTGGATAGTGCTTCATGGCTCAGATAATGTTGGGTAGGATAGGATCAATGAAAATGACCCATGTCAAGATGTTTACCATAAGCAATTGTAAACTCAAGATCAAGATAACTTGGACTATGGATGTAGATGGATGAAAATGGATAGGATAAATGTTTAATGGATAAGATGGATGGAATGTTAGATTTATTATGGATGAGATGGATGGAATGTTGGATTTATTATGGATGTGATAAGATGCTTCCACCTTAACTAGCACACATAGATGCTCAATTCTACACATGATGCATGTTTTGCAGGTTTTCATCATGGTACATGTCCAAAGCACCACCATAGTGGTTTTCACTAGAGGATGACTTTTTTATTTGTTGTTTTCAAATCCTTTTTTTGATTTTTTTTTGGATTTTTTTTTTTTTTTGAAAAATTTATGCTCATGTCGAACCACCTAGTAGTGCCAATGTAGATGCTTCTATCATGATGTTCCATCAATACCCTACTTTAAGAAGATGCTTTGCCAAGATATGTGCACTTGAATGCAACTTTTGAGATTCTTGATTTGCTTTGTTGATACTAGAGTTAACTTTTTCTTTGTGTGTATATCACAATAGGATTCCTTCTGAATCCTTATGATGAAGGGTGGATGCCAATACATGCTCAATGTAAGAATTGGATATCATGCATGGAGGCATGGATGGTGTTATGTGTTTAGGAATAGGAGATGGATTGGTTGATAGTTTGGAACCTTTGACTCTCCAAACTTGGGAAGATGAGCAATAATGGGTGGATACGGAAGTGTGCATGGAATTAAGACCAACTGCTTGATATACTTTGTACATTGCTAGAAAAGAATTCTTTTTCTTTTGTGGATATCTTTGATGGATACTTTTACCTTTTTTATTTTTCCCCATAGTTTCTTTGACTAATGTAGTTTGATAGGGATAATCTTTCTTTGGTATCCACTTGTATTTGATTTTTCCATTATGCTTCCCAACTTCTTTTTCTTTGGTAATGTTCTTTGTACTTTGATTCAAATCTTTCTTTTGATGTTGGTCCCAATTTGTGGATGGGGTGATGGGTGGATGAAGATTCATGATGTGGCTAGTTGTAGTATTGGCATTGATTTCATCATAAGGATTCTTCGTGCTTCCTATGTTGATATTTTCTTGAGACGAAGTTGCTCCTAGTACTGAATAACCAAGACCTTGATGCTTAGGATTTCCAATAATCTACATTGGTTCTAGGATGCCCTGTTCATGTAGGCCTAATCCTCCACCTTGATAATTCATTTGTTGAAACATTTTATTTGTGATAGGATATGATTTACCTTGGAAATAAGGTGCTAATCCTTCTTTTCTCTGTTAGGGATATTCAAAGGTGATAGCTTCTTCATTGATAGATAGCTTCTAAAAGGGTAGTGATCTAATTTTATAAGTGATGGATCCTCATGTGTTGGGATAACTTCTAGTATTATCTTTAAGCAGTCTTGTGGAATATCAAATTTTAATGCTTCTTCAAGATGTGTTGATGATTCACTATCCCCATCAAAGTCTTCCTTATGATTCATTTTTTATATGCCTTCACAAGATGTTTCTGACTCACAACATCTATAGAAGCCTTCTTCATGACAAATTTCCGACATGTCTCTAGATTTTTCTATATATTGATCTGTATTTTGAAGTGTTAGAGTGGGAGACTCTTATTCCTTATTCAATGATATCAGGTATGAGACTCTTGTTTTGAATGAAGATCGTGTCCATTAGAATTGGCATCATGGGTAAATGGAGAACATGTGCTATATGGATATGATCATCATTTAGAACATATTAATATAGATAGGAGAGTGTCCGATGAGACATTGTAAGTGGCTTGGAGATACGATTCCCTGATCTTGATTAATTTTGGAATTGCTTTTGACATGCTTTGAATCAAGTTCTTGACATGGGTCAATTTCAAAGGATGGATTTCTTATAAAGCGTTCTTGTATTTCTTCATTAGGCATAGGAAGCAGCTCAATATCCTCTTGATCTTTGGGGTGGACTTGGATCAAATGTTGAGCTGATTCCTTTATATCTGTCCTTAGGGTTGAAGGATGTCAATATGTCTTGGAAAGGGACCATTTATAGAATTTGGCCAAAGAAGATGTTTGAGTCATGATTTGGAATAGAATTCTTGAGATATGTCCTTGAACTCATTGGATGAGGTAGAGGTATTGTGAAAATGATCATTAGTGGAAGGATCGTTGATTATAGGATCAAATACTGTTAACACTTCTTGAAATAGATCATTGTCAAAATTTGTTGAGGAGTTTTTATCATGATAAAAAAGTGACTCTTGGCATTATGTTGAGTTGATCTTTGGATGAGGTAGAAACATCTTCAAGGTTCTCATTTATGGATAGATCTTGATCATTGCTTTCATCTATTGTAGTGGGGAGATTGTCAATGCTAACACTAGTGGTTGAATCTTCATCATTGTCCTCAATAGTTATTATTTTTTGATCAATAAGGTCTTGGATGAGATTTTTGAGTCGAATACAATTTGATGTTGTATGTCCCTTTATTTTGTGAAAATCACAAAGGTGCTTCTCATTATACCCTGGTGGTTTAACTTGGGACTCTTGATAATTCTCATAAATGGGGATTTTGATGAGATTTTCTTGTACCAACTGTTGCATGACCGATTTGATTGGTTCCCCAAGTGGTGTGTATTTTCCTTTGTTACCTTGTGAGATTTGTACTTTAAATTGAACTTGTGGTGATTGATTTTGGAGATGTGGTGATTGATCTTTAAGATGTGGTGATTGATCTTCGAGATGTGGAGGTTGGGTTTGTTGTTGATGTTGTTGATCTTGATATCCAACCTCTTGGCATTGGAGATATTGTTCTTGATATGGTTATGGACACAACTCAATTCTTTGATGACATGGTTTTAGTAATGGAAGGTGTCTTGATTTTGGGGGTGCAAATGTCTCTTGGCACAATGAATCAAGCTGTTTGGTAAGTGTATGAATTTGATCTTGTAAATTTGATCGCAGTTTTGATCTTGAAACCCTTGATATAGTTGATTTGACTTTTGTTCAAGCAGATTTGGAATGTACACTTGTGTTTTCATGGGATCATGGAAAATTTGATTTTGGACAATCTTATGACTTCAGGTGATACTTAGATTTGGCATGAAAGGTTGAAGTTGAATATTATTGTGTTTGGGAATCATATTTCCTTGATTTTTCATAGTGTTACCTTGACTTGGATTAAATACATGGAGTTGTTAACATATTGTTTGGACTTTGAACAACATTGGTATGATTCGCAAACATATATATCCCAAAGTTTACCAAGTGTGGATTTGAAATGTTCATGTTTGGTAAACTTGTACTAGGTATATTCACATTTGGCATGTATGGATTTGGTGGGATGATATTTTTTTGTTGGAGACTCATGCATTGAGTGTTTGATTGATAGATTTGTAGGTTTGGGCTTTGATTTAAAATCTACCATGGGAAAGGTGTTCCAAAAAATTTAGATTGGGCATACTCACATTTGTTGTACCATTGAGGTTTATAGGAGATAATGATTCCATGTATGGATTGCATAAATGTGAGTTTTGATAATCAATTGGCATTGTAAGGCTTTGAAAATTTGGTTGATTTAGACCACTCATGATGTATGAATCAATTTTATATTCCATTTTTTCTTGTGTTTTTGACCTTGTTGACCTCGAGGGATTTAAGATAATGATGAGAGATGAAGGATGAAAGGGGTGAATGATATGGGTGTTGAAATTTTAGGAACCTTGGAGGATACTAGACTTTAGGACTTTAGTTTTTATTTTGGATTTGATTTGGCTAATGGACTTATAAACCCCAAATTGTTGGATGTTATCTTGGAATAAACTTGTCCACAAAACTAAGAGTATGAAGAAGGATGCATCCACAAGCACTTAGTCAAACAAGATGATTTTGATTTAAAGGATTTTCCAAAAGTCTAGTATGAAGGATTTTTCCAAGATTTCTAAGAGTTGTTTGTGAGATGGGATTTGATTGATGCTTGAGATGGATGAAATGATTGGTTTTTTTGATCCTAAATAGCCTAAAAGGGGACATGTTTACAAGACCGGTGTTTTGAAGAAACTATACTTTTCCCTAGAGTTCTTCAAACCAAAGATCCTTGTTTTTCTCAAAGACCATAAGATAAAAGATAAAAAACACGTGTGAGGTTTAATTGATTTTATGTGTATTAATGAATTTATTTTACCACAAACACTTTCTTTCTTTAGATTTTCAAACTAAATGTCTAATGTCCTAATTTCTCTTCATCCCACAAAGTCCATTATGTGGAAATCGAGAAAATCAAGGAAATAGCTCCCTAATGTTGAATTTATTGACAAAAAATTGAGATATAAATCCAAATACTTGGAAGCCTCTAAGGATGAAATCCCTAGGACAAGCAGTAGCACTTGGATTTTTTTAAAGATATTTGATGAGGTAAAAATAACCTCATCATAATAATACCACAAAGACCTGGTTCATACATGCAAATCTCTATCCTTTTCCAATTAATTAAATTTTAGAAGAAATAATTGCTTAATTTGAGTAAGAACTTGTATAAACTTTATTTCTTTTGATTTCTTAAAGTAATTTTCCAATACAGATTTAATGGGATGTTTTAAGTCATTTTGTGAATGTGGTTGACCAAGTTTGCAAATTGAAATCCAGCTAACAAATTATAGATGGTCAGATATCTTTCTAATTAGTGTTAAAAATATGTGCAATAAGTTTTATATCTCAAATAGGTTGATCTGTTTCAGAATGGTGTCTATAAAACAAAATGATCCTTCTGGAAATTATCATCAGGTGTTTCTGGTGCTGGATGACAAATATGGATAGATATTGTCAGTGTTTTATTTTGTCATACTGATATTTTGTAGAGAGTTATTTGAATTCACTGGTATGAAATCTTAGTTTTGAAGTACCTTTTATTTTTTCCAACTTCCGTAGTTTTTGTTATTTACTATTGGAACTTTGACTATAAAGAAAATGTTTTATGGATTGCTATAAGCTTTTCTATTCTTATAATAAGTTTCTTAGTTTAAATTGATTCTATGTGTGTTTAACTTAGTTATTATTCTTTTTAAATTAGTATACTCATGTTTACAATTCAAGCATTTTATGTTTTCTTAGGAATAGATTACTTTTCATTTTGATAGTTAAACAGTTTGAAGTTAGAATTAATTTAAAGTTCTTAAAAATTTAAGGAACCTGAGGGAGATACTCTAGAACGCTTCTATTCCAAATTGCCTTGAACACTACCTGGTTGACAATTTGAATATTTTATTCTAAAGTAATGGGACCTAATGACAACCTATCACTTTTTGGCATCATTGTCGGGGACCTTTTCACTTCTTTTGCTTAAAGTGTTAATAGAAGACACCTTGAATACCTCTTTTAGGACAAAAATATTATTTGTGGCTTCCTTTTCTGCATGGTCAGGAAAAGAGGCCCTCACGGATGATTTATACCAAAGACCCCCCAAAATATGTTCCAGTTATACAAAGGGAGGCCCAAGGCTCAGAAAATTATTCTACTGATGAATTACTTGAGCCTAACCCACTAGAGGCTTTCCACTATCTTCCAGAAGATTGTCCTATGGTACAACCTTTTGTTGAGGAGCATATTCCTCTAAACATCATGGGAGATCGAAGGGAAGAAGCCAATTGTAATGGTGGAAACCGTAATAATAATGATCCTCCACCACCTAGGATGTTCACTTATCCTATTGCTCTTGATGAAAATGATGATAAAACAATGAAAAAAATTTCTCCAACTTTCCTTCCAACATTTCATGGTTTATCTTCGAAAGACCCATACCAATTTCTTTTTGAATTTAAGGTCCTTTTTCAAACCTATGACTATAAAAATGACAACCAAAAATTGAAGTTGTTTCCTTCTACTTTGAAGGATTCAACCATGCGCTGATTTATGGGACTACCGTCTGGAGGTATTACAACTTGGGAAGAAATGGAAATTGTGTTTTTTAATAAATATCAGAGTTATTGTAGGGTGAGTGATCACAAGGAAGAACTGTTCAAACTTCGGCAGAATGAGGACGAGAGTCTAGAAGACTATTTGGATAGGTTTCTTTTCTTATCTAAATGATGTGGGGAAACAACAATTAGTGTTGAGATTCTAAAGACTATATTTCTTAAAGGACTCAATGATGATGCAAGAAGAAGTCTTGATTTAATGGGAAAAGGTGATATGTCTCAATTAAACCTCGAAGACATATGTGATTTGTGTCACAATTTTTCACGTACTCGTGGAGGAATCCAAAAAACAAATATTTTCAAAGGGAATAATGAGATAGGTAAACTTCAAGAAGAAATAGAAAATTTAAAGATAGACATACTAGTCCAGTTGAATACTACGTTGGATGGTATACAAGCAAAGACACGTAACCCTGAGACTTTGTCAATCTATTGTACTAGGTGTCAAAATAAACATTTTTTACGAGAGTGCCCATTAGATAAGGTTAATGTTTGTCAAATTTGTGAGCAAAGCCACCTTACCAATCAATGTGAGCTTCTTACTAATCTTAAGAATACTAAGAAAAAAACTACTCAGGTTGAAGAAGAAATAAATGTGCTAAATTAGCACCAGGGAGGTAATTTTTCTTATGGCTAGAATTTCAATTCTGCATGGAGACCCTAGAATAACTCAGTTGGTAATCAATGGCCTCCCTCTTGGAATTAGCCCTACCCTCCACAACCTACATGGGGAACTCCTTATTGGGGATCTCTTGAATGGGAAACTCAATCATGGGGAACTCAGCAATGGCCAAACCAGTTGCAACAACAATGGTATCCACAACATATTGCTCCCCAATGGAATCAAGGACACAATCAATTTTATACTAGTCCTAGGAGGAATCAACAACAGAACTTGTTGCCACCACCTCAAAATATTCCTTAGATTGAGCCAGTGAATCAACCTCAACTTTCGGTGCAACCACTTCCCAATTCAAAGAATAGTAGATAGAATACTCCAGTATACACTACGGAGCAAGATCATGTCACAGGCCTTAATGAAATTCATTGTGGAAGCATTCAGTTACGTTTTGGTAGGACACTTCAATTGCCCACTATTGATGAAATAGTGGATGAACCTCTTTCTCAAAATTTTGAAAAAGATACTACACCACCTACAGATATTATTGAGTCTTCAGCAACAGGAGCTGCTAGTTTGCCTCAGGAGGAGGAAGGCCAGTCTTTGACTGAGTCTAGTAAAGATATTCCTCCAAAGGAGAAAAGATATATCCTTTCAAAGGAGAAAACTCAAGCACCATTTTGGAAGCACCTAAAATCAACAATTCTGAAAGATACTCCAGAAATGTCATTAGCTTCTGAAATTGCATTAATTCAAGAGATTAAACAATTACAAATAGAGGTTCCTTTGCTGCAAGAAATAAAGGAAATTCCTGAGTTAAATCATGTGATCAAACAATTGTGTATTAGAACCCCAGGAAGGAAACCAAAGAAAATAAACACTATGCATATTGATGGTTATTTAGCTGAATTTTTTTCTAGGAATACAGTTGCTCCAAACTATGATGATCCTAGGAGTCCACTTATTACTATTACAATTAATGAGGTAGTAATACCTAATGCATTGGTGGATTTGGGAGTAGCTATTAATGTAATGACAGTGGATGCAATGGAAAAATTAAGTCTTATAGATTTAAGTCCTACAACTACAGTCTTGCAGATGGAAAATCAGTCTATAGCCATTCCAAAAGGTGTTATAAAAAATGTTCTTGTTAAAGTTGATGGATGGGAATATCCAGTTGAATTTCAAATAATTCAATCACTTACACCTAAAGATAGTTATCCAATAATTTTTGGAAGACCATGGTTGGCTACTGTCGCTGCTAAAATTGATTGTCGAGAAGGAGGTATGACCATTTCACATGGTCCAGATAGTAAACGTTTATTTTTATATCCTCCTGCTAAACCAACAGAATATAATAAAGTTTGGGTTGATGAACCAGAAGAATTTAGTGGGTAGGACAATCTGGCCTCTTTGGCCATGGTAGTGATTAAACAACATGGAGAAGACTTAGAGGATGAGTTAGTGAATGAGGTGACACATTTGGCTATAAGTTGTAGTGAAGAAGTAATAGGGGATGTACCAGAAATTTTGGGACAACCGATTGATATAAGTGGAATGGAACAAAATTATGTTACCATGGGGATGCCTTGTCTCTTGGCTAATATGATTCCTAGAACGAGTTATTTCTTTGATGATATTACAAAATTTCATCGACTTATACCTCATAGTTGTCCTCTCAACACTTTGTTACGACCAATACATACTGTCACTTTGGCTTATCAAGGAACAAAAAAAATTATGTTGTTACTAGGAAAAACTGTGAATATCAATAGTTGGTTGACAAAAATACAAGAGGATAAATTATTTAATATGTTGGTAAAAAGGTCTAAAGCTTTTGCTTGGGATTATACAAAAATGAGGGGTATTCAACCAAGTGTTTGTACTCATCACATTTATACTGATCCTAATATAAGACCTATTCGTCAACCACAGAGGCAACTCAACCCTGCATGAAAGGATCTTGTTAAAGTAGAGATTAAGAAACTCCTTCGTGCAGGATTTATTTATCCTATCTCAGATAGTAAGTGGGTGTCACCTATGGTAGTAGTACCAAAGAAAAATGATAAGTGGAGAATTTGTGTGGATTATAGAGAACTTAATAAAGCCACCTTTAGAGATTATTTTCCTTTACCATTTGTTGACCAGGTTTTGGAAAATTTAGCTGGAAGGAAATATTCTTCTTTTCTAGATGGATTTAGTGGTTACAACCAAATTCAGGTAGCACTAGAAGACCAAGAGAAGACCATGTTTACTTATCCTTGGGGTACGTATGCATACCGAGTTCTTCCTTTTGGACTTTGTAACACTCCGATTACTTTTCAAAGGGCCATTTTGGCTATATTTGCAGCACTTGTTAACGATTGTGTAGAGGTTTATATGGATGATTTACAATATATGGTTCAACCTATGATGAAGCCCTTCAGAACCTGGATAGGGTTTTGTAGGTTTGTGAGGAAAATCAACTATCCCTTAGCCATGAAAAGTGCTTAATAATGGTAGAACAAGGAATAGTCTTAGGCCATCACATTTCCTCATAAGGAATAAAAGTTGATCCAAAAAAAATTGAAGTCATACAACAATTAACTATACCTCAAACAAAAACAGATGTTCGAAGTTTTCTTAGACATGCTGGATATTATAGAAGATTCATAGAAAGCTTCAGTAAGATAGCAGCCCCTATGTTTTCTCTACTCCAAAAAGATGTGGAGTTTAGTTGGACATTTGAGTGTCAAAAATCATTTAAAATGATAAAAGAAAGGCTTGTGTCTGCTCCTGTACTACATGGACCAAATTCGAGTCTTCCCTTTCACATTTATGTTGATGCTTCAGATGATGCAATTGGTGCAGTATTAGGGCATGAAGATGAGGATGGGGGTAAATATGCCATATATTTTATTAGTAAAAACTTAACATCTGCTGAGAGAAATTACACAATAGAAAAAGAATTCTTAGCAGTGGTTCATTCCATTAAAATTTTTTGTCATTATATTATAGGATATAAAGTTATATTTTACACATATCACTCAGTTGTAAAATATTTAATGAATAAACTTGTAGTTAATGGTCGAATAATGAGATGGTTATTACTTCTTCAGGAGTTCAATTTGACAATACTTGAAAAACCAGGAAAATTTAATGAGGTGGATGATTTTCTATCTCAAATTAAGCAAGAAGAGGGTGATCGAGCACCTATACAAGATGAGTTCCCTGATGAAAACTTGTTTGCTATCTCTATAAAGGTTCCTTGGTTTGTTGATATTGCCAACTATTTGGCTACTTCTGAAGTACCTCCTGAATTTACATTTAAACAAAGAAAGCGACTTATTCAAGAATGTGCACCATTTAAATGGATTAATGGGATTTTATTTCGTTGTGGACCTGATATGGTTTTGAGAAGATGTGTTAGGGCTGATGAAACTTATAGTATTCTAAGGGCCTATCACGATGATCCTTCAGGGGGTCATTATTCTACAAAAAGAACTTCCCATAAAATACTAGGTACTGGATATTATTGGCCTTCAATGCATAAAGATGTTAAAAATTATGTTCATCATTGTGATGAATGTCAAAGAGTAGGAAGACCAATTGCTTCGACAGAGATGCCGTTGCAACCCTAGGTAACTTTGGAACCATTTGAAAAATGGGGGTTAGATTTTATCAGCCCCATAGATCCTTCCTCACAAGGGAAAGAATACATATTAGTCTGTACTGATTATCTGATGAAATGGGCTGAAGTTCAAGCTTTACGAGTTGCTAGAGAAGAGCAAGTTGCTGATTTTCTCTATAAAAAAAATTTTCTTCGATTTGGAGCCCCTCAAACTATTGTTACAGATCAGGGACCCCAATTTATGTCTAAATTCCTCCTAGCATTTACAGACCATTTTCAGGTGAGCCATAAGAAGTTGTCCCCCTATCACCCTCAAGCAAATGATTAGGTAGAGGTGACTAATAGGGAGTTAGAAAACATACTGACAAAAACTGTCTCGTCAGGAAGAAAAGATTGGGCTAGGAAGTTGCCTGAAGCTGTTTGGGCATATAATACAACATGGAAATCTACAACTGGATTCAGTCCCTATGAGCTTGTTTTTGGAAAGAAACCTCTTCTTCCCATTGAATTTGAACTTCAGACCCTACGAACAGCTATGGAATTGGGTCTAGATTTGAAATGAGCTCAAATAGAATGATTTTTATAGTTAAATGAGTTGGATGAGCTTCATCTAGACGTTGTTCATCAAACAGAATTAGTTCAACATCAACGGAAAGTTTGGCATGACAAATATGTTAAGGATTTTTAGAATTTTATAATGGTGACTGGGTCCTGCTATTCGATTCAAGATATAAAGATCATAAAGGAAAACTCAGAACTCATTGGCTGGGGCCATATGAAATTTCTGAGGTTTTCTTGAATGACACAGTTTAGTTAAAACCTATCGATGGTGATTCACGAACTCTCTTAGTAAATGGTCATTACCTACGTATTTATCACAAACTAGTTAATAAAGAAGAATTTACAAAGCTAGTAGAAATGCAAGGAGAAATCCAATGTATTGACTCTGCTAAGGCAGAGTCTATTTTGATTTAAATGATTATATGTTATCTAAAAAAATAAAATTGTACTTAGTTCATTTTTTTAGCATCTTTCATAAAATTTCAGATTTAACACGTATTTTTATTGGCAGGACTTTTCATAAAGGAATAACAACTTTCAGAGCACTGTTCCATGATGGTCCAAAACTTGATCATTCAACTGGCCAGTGCTTTGGAACTTTCATCTATTACTGTTTCAGCTGCATCCTTCAATGATGCTCAAGAACTTTCATCTGGTCACTGCTCCAGCTGCATCCTTCAATGATGCTCTGGAACTTTCATCTGGTCACCGCTCCAGCTGCATCCTTCGACGATGCTCCAGAACTTCTTGCTGCTTCCGATGCATCCTTCAACGATGCTCTGGAACTTTCATTTGATCACCATTTCGGTTGCATCTTTTAGCGATGCTCTGGAACTTATCCACTTTTTTAGTTCCTAATGCATGTCTTACGTGTGCTCCAGAACTTTGACCACTTTCTTAGTCTGAATGCATGCTTTACACACACTCCAGAACTTATTCATTTTCATTCCGCCAACTCCTTTCTAGAAAAAAAATTCAAATCTTTTTTGATACTTTGGTTATCGTACATTGGTACATGTGCCTTCTTCTGTCATTGTAAATAAAAGCCACTGTAATAGTCTATCTTTATTAATAACTTCATCATCCATGAGTCTCTTCATTCATGTCATAATAATTATACCGTCACCTTAGCCAATACCCTTGCATCATCTTGTCAAATCGTGAGGTACAAGATCTTCAAGCGATCATGGAACAGAAGTAAGTACAAATTTTTTCTTTAAATAAGTAGTTATTTTTGAATAAAATATAATTGATTGGAAAGAGTTTCTTTTCCCAATTTAGTAAATTGAGCCACTTGGTAATTAGTTGTTAAGTACACTACTCTTTTTGTGGCACTTCATGCAAATTGAAATCATTACACAGTAAGCTCTAGGCAAGAGTAGAGTAAATGATATCAGTCTGAACATATCTTCAAAAATACCGGTGCACAAGTCCTTGGCATTATTGAATTTTTCAACAAGGTGGTAAGCAAGAGAGACAAGAAAATAAGAGGCACAAAGAAGAAATCTGAGCTAGCTTCTGTAGAAAATTTGTTGGGGTTAAGTAATATCTCTCGGGTGTTTAAGGAAGTAGGCTGGCTGGATTTTATCAAGAAATTTGAAGGGTATAATGAAAAGCTGGTGAATGCATTTGTAGAAAGAGACTATAACAGTCAAGTGATTCTGCATGGGAAGTGTTTCAAGGTGAGTTCAAAAATATCTCTTCTATTTCAGGGTTGGAAGATTCTGGTATTAAAATATCTAAAACTACACAAATTCCACATAAAAAATTATCAGAATTATTCATTAGATAGGGAGATCCTCAACCCATGATAGTTGTCAATACTAGAGGACAGAATAAAGGGTTTCAGAGAGCCTCTATCTTAGAACCCTAGGGTACTGTTGTTGCATGGATCATTAGATATTTTACTTGTGAAGGTCAACTTGCCACTATGGTAGGACCAACATTTCGCATATTAAAACATTTGTGACATAGGAAGGAAAAACCTACTCTAAGAATTAATTTGCCTCATTTCTTGAAGATTCTATTAATCCTTCAATAGAGAGATACAAAACTAGTTCAGGACCATTAAAACACCATGGATTAATTCAATTGATTTGTAAATATCATTTTCGTAAGAAACCTCAAAGAAAATGGGAATTTTTTTGGGGGAAGTTTGATATGTCTACATCAGGAAGGAAGATAGAATTAGGAGAATCCTCAAAACAAGTTGCTTCACCTTCCAGAGCAACTTCCCCTGAAAACCCTAAAGCTCCTGAACCCCAAATTCCCACCATAGTTGGTGAGGAAGTGCCAAAATTTAGAAAAGATGAGTTTGAAACTCTGGCCTAGATAGAGGATGTAGAGATAATGATTCCAAATGTGGATACTCACCCTATTAAGAAGAGGAAAAGAAGAACTATTCTTCTAAATGATCCAACTATTTTAAATTATCAGGATACTCCTCCCTTGAGGAGGAGTAAAATATTATCCTCTAGATCTATAGAAACCCTAGCACAAAGTAAAGAGAAGAGGTCAAAATCTAAAAAGTAAAAGAGAAATTTGGAAATTGAGGAGTCAATTCACCAATCCTTAGAAAAAGAAATATCTATTGAAGAAGTGCATTTTCATTTGGTATCTGAAGAGGAAGTTGTAGAACAAGAAAAATAGGAAATAGAAAAGGAACAATTTACAATTTTTAGGGAGATTGATGATAGTATGTTAGGGGAATTGTCTCCAGTTATTAATAAAGCTGTTGAAATTGTTGAAACTAAAAATATTAACATGGAGTTTGAAAAATTGAAATTAGAAATAGAAGAATTAAGAAATCAGCTACATGAAAATAAAGAAAGAATGGAATTACAACAAGAGGAAATCATGGTGTATAAGATTGTAATAGATGAAATGGATCAAGAAATTCAGGATTTAAAGTTGGAAATGCAGGGAAAAGATACATCTATTAGTGAGCTGCAATTACAAATTCAGAATTGTGATAAGGAAAATAGGATACATAGGGATGAATTAAATAAAGAAATTCAGAATTTAAAAGGAAATTTTATGCTCATGTTTTCAGCTTTTGAAGAAGATAAGAAAAGAAAAAAAGAAGAATTAAATACTTCTCTTAGTAAGATTGTGGAATTAGAGCAAGAATTACAGGAAAGCACTGGTAAACCAAAGATGGAATCTAGAGAAGTTCAAACCAAGCCAATGGTAACTGAATGGTTCCAAATTTAGATTCCTCCATTATTAATGAAATGGATGGAATGGTGCTACTTCCTCAGGAATGCACAAATTGAGAATAACATATTGAAAATGGAAATGGTATTATTAAGAGAAGCATTTCATAAAGCTTATAAGGGGAAATAAGATACTTGTCAAATAGCTAAATTTCTTTTATCTTGTAGAAGGCCATCCAAAATATATTCCATGTTTTTGAATGAGCAATTTTTTAGATGGAAACTGCTTAGGATTTACAATGATCAACCCTATGAACCAAACGATAAAGAATTTTTTAAAGTGTTTACAGACTCAAAACCTAAAGAGCAAGATATGCTCTGTGAATTCTTTACCCATGATCTTTTGTTAGAGAAGCATACTGATTTCTTTGTTAATATTTTTGTGGGAGAAGTACAATTAAGATCTCTACTATCTACTATGTGGAATCAAATCCATTGGAAAGAATGAAATAAAAAATATGTTCAAGCAGAGAAAAGTATAGGACTTCAGATAAGATCTCTAAATAGTAGACTAGCAGCTTTTAAGAAGACATTTGTAGCTCTTTTGCTGGATGAGAAAATGAAAGAAAGGTATGATAATAGCCTTCGGGTTTTCTATAATCATTTCATAGAACAGGGGAAAAAATTGGTTGGAAAGGATTGGCATGCATGTGAAAAGAGATACACTCCATTTCCTTTATATTTAAAGAAGAGAGAAGTGATCTCTCCTCTTGGTCTTAGATGGTCCTTCAGAAGAGCAGATGCCTTGGCCAAAATTCTAGGAGATCTCAGAACAAAATGGATAGGAATGAGGTACATACCTCCTTTACTACTATATCCAGCCCATGCTTTTCATATTAATATAGATCAGGATAATAAATTCTTCAATGAATGGAAAAGGGGAGTTTCTTTTCATGCAGGTTTCCATAATTCCCCTTTAAACTTTGATGACATAACAAAATACTTATATGATATCGGTGCAAAGTATGAAGAAGGGAGTAGAGGGAAGAATTATAATCAGGGGACAAGAGGACTTGTCAAGAACTAGGAAGGGGAGGAAATGATGAGGTAAAAATAACCTCATCATAATAATACCACAAAGACCTGGTTCATACATGCAAATTTCTATCCTCTGCCAATTAATTAAATTTTAGAAGAAATAATTGCTTAATTTTAGTAAGAACTTGTATAAACTTTATTTCTTTTGATTTCTTAAAGTAATTTTCCAATACAGATTTAATGGGATGTTTTAAGTTTTTTGTAGATAATAATTGGTCAACCAAGTTGTAGATTGAAGTATCCAGCTGGCACGTGCTCCAGAACAGTTAGAGATATATGCTGGAAGTATGCTCCACAACTTCAGGATGATGGACCGAAAATGTTGTTGTTCTTAAAAGATGTTATTTTTGTTACCTTTTTAAATAAAAGACTTTATGGCTCAATTTGAGCCTCTTAAATGTTGTGTAATAGGATAGACGAGTTATATGTAGATCTGTTTAGATATTTTTCAATGGTTATCCATACCATCTAAAACATAGCATGCGGTTATAGTTTCTCTATAAAAGATACAGTCGTTGGAAGTAACATATACAGTGAAAAGTAATGTTATGCTAACAAAATGTTTTCCAAGGTTTATAAATAAAGAGATTGTTATCTGAAATTCTGAGCTATGAGTTATGGATGATAACTATGATTAATGGAGGTGTTTCTGAAATAGTTGTGGATGTAAGTTGAGAATGAATGTGTTGTCCCACGAGCTGGCCACTCGACGGGAGTAGATAAATGTTTTCTTTTGTCATACTGATATTTTGTAGAGAGATATTTGAATTCATTGTTATGAAATCTTAGTTTTGAAGTATATTTTTTTTCCAACTTTTGTAGTTTTTGTTATTTACTGTTGGAACTTTGACTATAAAGAAAATGTTTTATGGATTGTTATAAGATTTTCTATTCTTATAATCAGTTTCTTAGTTTAAATTGATTCTATGTGTGTTTAACTTAGTTATTATGCTTTTTAAATTAGTATACTCATGTTTACAGTTCAAGCATTTTTTGTTTTCTTAGGAATAAATTACTTTTCAGTTTGATAGTTTAATAGTTTGAAGTTAGAATTAATTTAAAGTTTTTCTTAAAAAGTTAAGGAACCTAAGGGAGATACTCTAGAACTCTTCTATTGCAGATTGCCTTGAACACTACTCGGTCGACAATTTGAATATTTTATTCTAAAGTAATGGGACCTAATGATAGCCTATTAGTATTTGCTTCTACTAAAGGGTTTGAAATTTGATGTCCTTTTTGAATGTTTTTTTTCAAGATTTTGGATCCAAGCAATGTGTTTAATTGACTCAAAGATTGCACAACCCTAGGATAGAAGAGAAAATATTTGTTGAGTTCCCACTTGGATAAATCCAGTTGCGCTTATCTAGAGCGAATGACTAAAATCTTGACCACATTGGCTCCCCTCCATGACACTCACTTCTATGGGTCATCCAAGCTTTAGTACCCATGAAACTCCCATGGCATACTTCTCATCTCTACCAAGAACCGCAAGAATGTGGAGTGGCTTCAGAATGACCGTTCTTGCACCAATACATAGATAAGGACTTGGACTTCTAAACAAAAGGTTCTAGTAAATGCATTCCATTTGTGGGGGATCATCCATATGGAAAGAGACCATTATTTCCCTTCTTTTCGGAACAATCCTCATGATACTTGAACTTTCCTCAAGTAGCCACACTTATATACTAGCTGGAAGTCTCTTGGCTTTAGTGTGTTCCCGGTTGGGTCGTTCCTTGGGGTGATTACTTTTTCCCATCAAGCAGGCCCTCTAAGGGTAAACAAAAGAAAGCACATTCTTAGTTCAATCAATATTTTTTTGTGTGAAAAAAGATAGAACACATGTGATATACCTAACTCACACTAGCAAGCTTTGTTCAATTTTAAGAACCCAAATGAAATGTAGAGGCAATCTTTTATGCAACTTAATGTTACCAAAAAGACTTTTGATTCTCAAGATTGTTGTGAGGCGTGAGAGAAGAACATACACCTTTTAAATGATATTACTTTAGATAAGAGATTACAAAACATAAAAGGCACATGTTCATTTTAACCTTCAAAGTAGAAGATCGGTTCTTTTTAAGCACCAACTTTGAAGTGTGAGATTTGTTTGCTCAATTTTAAAGCCTCAAAACAAACTCTAGTAAGTTGCCTAAGGTTCTTTTTAATCCCTTTGTTTTGTTCTTTTTAGAGCCCAAATGAAATTTATTGAGTCCTAAAGCTTGAAAGATAGCAAATCCTTAGAATAGAATTATAATCTCTTCTAAAGTGTTTAAAAACACTTGATACAATAGAAAGAAGATGTCATAAAGAAAACTCCTTGCTTTCTCCCTTCCTTCTTGACCACTCCAACCTACAAAACTGATTAGCTCACAAAAAAAAGAAGACATCAAACAGGTTAAAAGGTTAAAATAATCAAAGACAAAAGCACATGTAAAAATAACCTGAAAGTTGAATTTTACTCAAACCTAGCAGTGCAATCCACAAATGCAACATAGTTTGATAGAGTCAGCGTCACTATATGGCGATGTTGGGATTGATAGCATCGAACTGTGGAGAAACCAGTGACCACATATGTGTCATTGTTTCAACCAATGGTGTGCTTTGGAGTTTGACCTGACCGGTGACAAGAAAATGGCAAAGCGTCATAGTTTGGAATTCAAATATGCCGGCGGGAAGAACCCAACATCACAGTTTAAAGTTTTCCAGTGTCACTATATAGCACCACTAGATTGATAGTGGTGTAGTTCCTCTATCAGTGGCACACTTTCCTATAGACACAAAAAGTTTCAAAAAACAAGAAAATTTTGAAGAAAAACGTGTTAATTTCCTCCAATCCACCCTTCTTCTAGCACCAAAATGTGAATGGTGATCCTATACCTGCACAAACACAAAGAACAAAGACAATATTAGTCCAATATGCAAGTTAGAAACATCATTCCCCATAAGATTCATTTGAAGCATGAAAACAAAAAATAAATTACAAAACACAAATAAAAAAGCTATTAAATCCTATTTAAATGTTCAAACTCTTAATCCCATGGGGGAATTGGTGCTATTTTGATGTGGAAAATAGCCCTTTCCCAATTCCTTGCAAAGATTTGATGATGATGATGATTATGATGATTGTGTTCCCCTTGATTCAAAATGTTGATAACATTGCTATGATAGATGAAACTCTATGAAAACTTTGATGCAATATGGATGCTATTGATGATATTGGTGGATTCAATTGAGCATAGTGATTTTACATGGATTGTGGATGATCAAACAAATAGAGAAGGCCTCTATTTATAATGGACAAGGATGGAGGAATACAAAATGGGATGAATGTGGGACAAAAGATTAACCAATAGCACAATGCCACTTGTCAACATGTGAGTGGATAGAGGTGGAGCACATTTTGGTGAATATGCAAATAAATGCTATTATGTGGATATTTGAAATTTGAAAGTTAGCTTGTGGAGTCAGATGTGGAAGAGGAGTTATTGCCACTTCGCTCAAGAAAAAGGACATGTAAGAGGACTTTAATGCCTTGTTGGATGGACAAGTCCTTTTGGGAGGGAGAATTCAAATTTGAAGAATATTCCAACTTGATCCCCTTTTTGAATGAAATAGAAGAATTTATAAATCAATTAAATTGATTTTCATGAGCAAGTGGAAAAAGCTAGAGGATTTGAGGGATTAGGATTGGGATTAATCAGGATTTGATTAATTTAAGAGGAGATTGGTTGATTTAACAATTTGATTTAGATTTTAGGATTTAAATAAATCAAAATGAGAGGAATAATGGATTTAGACTTAATTAAATAAATTTTGATTTATTTAATTAAAGAGACCACTCGGTGCCTACTCCTCCCATATCCCCTACAGCTTCATCCGTAGATGAGGATGATGCAGTGTGTATTCCTACAGAAAACATTATGGAATTAGATAACAAACTAATAGACCTTGTAAACCATTTATAGAAAGAAAAGTGGTTGAACCTAAAATTTCCTACCATTTTTTGCAAAATTTTAGGTTTCCACGATGAAAATTTTGATTTCAGCACTCAAAAGTACAATTGGAAAATCTACTCAAATGACCCACTTTGAAAAATTAGAACTTGAAACCAGTGAAATTTCAAACAAAACCACCTTGCAAGCATGTTTTTTTTCCATATGTGAGTGTATCTACCTAATTTTAGCCTCTTATGATCTGATTTGAGGAATTTTTGAAGTATCAAGTTAAAAGGTTCTAGGAAAGGTTTGTTGTCTACACAGTAAAATATGTCAAAAGGGGGGAACTTTAGAAGACAATATTAACCAAATGGGGGATTATCATGATGGAACAATTGGTTTCTTGAATTTTCCCTATGTTAATCTACCTCCATGCCAATTTTAGTTGTCATAAAACCTAGTTTGGTATTTTTTTCGAAGCCAAAACCAAATGGGTTTTACACAGTTTTCATGATTGCATTTCCAGAAAGTTCAAAGAAGTCAACTTTGATACTTGATATTTTATGAAGGAAGAGGTTTGGTAAAAAATCATTTTTCATGCATATTCATGGATCCTAAATGAACCAATCCTCCAAGTTATAGCTTCCTAAGTTTAGATTTGATACTTTTTCAAAGAGGTAAGCGAGAAAGTTTTAGTTAAGTGACAATGGTAGTTTTCAGAAAATGCTAAATAAGTAATTTTGAATGCTGAAATTTTGTAATCTTGATGAATCCATGCAAATCCATTTGAAAACCATGTTATCCTACCATAACTCAACATGTTGGTACATTTTCATAGCTCCAGGAAAAGGTTTGATTAAATTTTCAAGGCAATCTTGGAGGCAACTTGATCTTATTTTTTCATAGTGCAAAATGCTAGAAAACAAAATTTCAACAAGTACCCACTTCAATTCAAGATGTATTTTGATGAAATATCATGAGATTCAAATATTTGAGGTTACACTCAAAAGTAATATGGAGATCAAACCATTTAAAAAGTGTTTTGATAGAGAGATGACATCAACTTGGACGAGATAAATATTGGTTAGACCTTATTGTCACTATGTTATCACTGCAATTTTATAAAATGTACACATGTGTAGTGTTTTGCAACTCCAAGAGTTCTCAGGATATGCCACTTTGAAAAATGTGAGAAAAACGTAGCCTGATGTTCTTCATGATACATCATACTACAATCTCCATCTTGGCCATGGCACTTGCAACCATGGACGTCATAAATGAAACAATTTCAAAAGCAAAAATCAAACAACCTCTTAAGGCTACTCAAGATAACCTATTTGAGGAGGTAGTGCATAAGTTATAAGAGTGCAATTTGAAAACTATGGTTGTTGTTGGGTCGCAAGAAATTTCTTCACGTTTAGTAGGAGCACATCAAATGTTCACAATGAAAAAGGGGCATCATTTCCACCATAAATACCAAGGACTTTATCAAGAAAAGGAACTATTTTCAAGAAATGATTGTTTTTGTCTCATGCCAATAGAAGGGTGTTTATCCTCTACACGAGAGAAGGTCTATGAAACTATGGGTTCTGGAAAGCCTGTGACTTAATTTTTCTATGATTGCAATGCATAAATTGTGACAAAACTAAAGAAATTTCATTCGTGAGGTTTGAGAAGAATATGAAATGGACATAACCATATATGAAGTAACAAAGGTAATAAAAAAGTATTAGAATCTGATAAAGCACTCATTGATTTAGCTGCAATCCACACATACAAAGCATAATGACAAAAATCATAAAAGGAGCATGATGAAAAAACTAAAGTAGCAGTGTGATGACCAGTTCATTTCTAAAAAAAGTAGATGACATGGTTGCAGGTTTAAGGAAGAACCAAAAAGCATGAGCAACATGATAACTGGCATCCCCAAATTACATGTTACGCTTTGATATTGGCATTGCAATGCAAAAAAAATTAACTTCAACACTTCAAAAGGAAAAATGTATTGCTGATAATTTTCATCAAGCAGTGTAAGAATTAACAAATGTACTTTGTGTGCTTGGCGAACCAACGACTATGGAAAGCCCTCATACACATGGCTCTGATGAGAAGAAGATAGAGTTATATGTTGGCTACTCAAAACATTTACTCGATGCTAATAGAACTCGTAGAGAAGTAGAAAAATGTGAAGAAGACAAACAAAGATACACAGTTTTGCTACTCGACTCAAGAAATGAGTAGGAGGTATTGATGGGGCTCATGTTAAGTAAAAACTTCTTAATACAGAGATAACACCTGGATTTCTAGATGGTATACTTAAACATGCCAATATGGAGCATCATCTTGGAAACTTGGAAGTGACATCCTCAATATTTGACATGGCTATTGTGGCTGAGAAAATCCAAGAGTACTCACAGTCACTATATTTGTTATTTATTCAATGCTCTTGCTACCTTCAAATAATAAAAAAGCAACAGGGAGTGGACATGTTGTATCAAAAAACAACAAGAAGACAGATGGAAATTCATTAACAATCATAAACCCTAATGCCATGAATTTAACGAGGAGAAACACCACCATACCCATGATGCACAAAAGCTGACCCACATCCTCGAAAAATGTAAACAAATGAGTTGTGGTAATACGGTAACTTGACAATCTTCCCTCACATGCTCATGGAGGTAGAGCAGACTATGTGTCGGATGATAGGTAAATTGAGGCATAGTCATTGGTGAAGTCCATAGTTCTTCCCGCATCCCCACTGGAGAACCTTAGTGCCCTTGCGGGATGGGGATGAAATTGAAGACCCTTCTCGCATTACTGCAGGTGCTCCCATGAAATAATGTGAGACAGTGGTGGAAGAAGAAAATAATTAGATATAAAGTGCTCTGGGAAATAATTTGTGCAGGATAGCGAGAAATGAAATATGAGATATTTTAATATGGAAGCTCAAAATATATTTGCAAGCACGCGGGAAAATATAATTATTTTGAGGAGTATAATGTTTCACCCAAAAATAAAATATTTATGCATGGAGGGTTAAACCAATGAGAAATTATTTTACCTAACGAATGAATTTCTTAAAAGGAAAATGGGTGAAATATGAATAATGATTATGAAGAGGGTAATTATTCCACCCAAAGGACATTTTAGGTAAAATATAAAGTGAGAAATTTCCAGCAAAGGGAATTGAAATTAGAGTATTGTGAAATGGTTTAATTTTCATGGAGATTACAAAGATGAGGATTAAAAGTTGAAATATTTTAATTTTCCAAAGGCAATTAATTAACTAAAGAGTTATACCAAGTGGACATGTGAAGGGTCATAACCCTAGAAGATATAATGTATATATGGTAGATGAAATCAAATGAAGAGAAAGATAGTAGGTTAGATCACCATCAATAGTAGTAGATAGGTTACATTAGTATAGAATATTCCATCCATCCATTTCCATACATCAAAAAATTCTACTATCAATGTATATATTTTGAAGCAATATAATGGAGAAGACTATTTTTAATTAGTGATCTATTTTCAGTGTTCAACTATTGTGTTAATTTCATGCTCATATGTTGTACTGTCTCCAAAGTGGTTCTCTAAGTTATTCAAATTTATATAATTTGTCAAGAAACATTTGTTGTTGTTGTGTGGTTATCTTGATTGGTTTCTGGTTGGAATGAATTAAAAATCCTTTCACATAATTCATTTTAATTGGTTCCTATCAAGGATTAAAATCCTTTCAAAGTGGTTGTTTTGATTGGTTTCCCTCAAGTTGAGAACTAAAAGTCCTTTCATGAGATCACAATAGCTTAGGATAATAACACTTGGATTTATAAATAAGGGTATTGTGTAACTAACAAACCTACACATTTGTACAAGATGCAAACACATAAAGTTCCCAACAAGTTAGAGTTAAGCTAAAGAATAGGTTTAACCATCTCACAAATCTATCTCCATAATCATTATCCACCCATTAACTCCATTCACCCAATAGATTAGGCACTGGTCAACTTTAGAATAAATTTATATAATATTTACCCATACATTTGATTCTTGAAATATTTGCAGTAGGAATTAGCCAATAACCTTGCATCTACTTCACCCCCATGTGCCATTGTGAGTAGACTACCTAAGTTAGAGATCATATTCAAGCTTTCAAATCTTCCTTATTACTCAGGTACACCTGCCTAGATTTAGCAAAGTCTAAAGAGTAGGGGGTGATCAATCATATTTGCCCCATTCATTGGCCAAAAATGTACTAAGAGGCTGGTACCCTCTTATGGTTCAAAACCTTTGTTTTTGAGACTCAACACACCGAATATGGTGAGAGACACTAAGCTTGCAAGTGAGGTGAGATAGTTGCTAGGGAAATATCGAACATGCATAAAATTTCTACGCGACCTCACCGATCTAACCAAAGCTTATGTCCCTTTGTATAGGCCTAGATTGGGTACCAGTTGAGGAGAAGTGCTCTATGGCTATGAAAGAAAAATAGGCATATCACTACCCACTACATCCATCTACATGGCCGAATTAGGGCCCTCGATTAGTCTCTTCTTCTTCCCAAGGGCCTCACACTCTCAAGGTGAGTAAAACACCCCTTGGATTTAGTTTCACCCCTCCCACTACTCCTGGTAGTGGAGGCTCTAGTGGAATAGGTGGTAGTGGACTTGGTAGTGAAGGTGGAACTAGTGGAGGTGATTGTGATGAAGGCCATGGAGATGGCTTTGGTAGTGGAGGTGGCTTTGATGGAGGCCCTCCCAGTGGTGGTGGTTTTGGCGGTGGTCAAAGTGGTGGTGGTGGCTCTAAAGGTGCCTCCAGAGGTGGTTTTGGTGGTAGTGGTTCTGGAGGTTCCATTGGTCCTTTGTCATCTATTCATTATGTTTTGAATGCCTTGCTTCAGAATATGGGTCGTATGCAAAACTAGCTGGCAAGTCTCTCCCAGGCCTTTGCCTAGCCTATCTTTTAGCCCTTCTTCTAACATAGCCCATTATCAATGACAATCCTAAGTACTCCCTTATTAAAAAATATATGGTGGAAAAGGGTACCCACAAATGTATGTTTCTTCCTTTAATGCCATTTGTACAAAATTATTCCATCACAATGTGTTGATGGAAAAATTATTTCCTCAATCTCTTAAGAATACAATGCTTGAATGGTATTGTTCCTTACTCGATAATTCTATTTTATCATTTGACCAACTCGTAAACCAGTTTCTTTGACAGTTCCAAGCAAACATCAAACCGAAGATGAAATTTTTGAATCTCATCCAATGCAAGCAAGGGAACAACAAGAAAATAACTAATTTTATAGCACGATATCAAGAACTCTTTTCAAAAATATTGTACCCATTGCCTAATTCTAACATGCAAAAGATGTTCATAGGGAACCTACAGAGACCTTCACAGGAAAATTTTTCCCTTATGAAATACCCATCTTTCACGCATTTGTGTATGGCATTACGAGAATATCAGCAAACAATAGTTCAATTCAGGGGATCCTCCTTGCACTCTCATTTAGAAGGAAAATCCATCATATTGATCTCAGTAAAAGACAAGGCTATTGTGAATGTAGTAGCCACAATGAATGATAATGGCCTCAGATGCAACAAAAAGTTCACAAAGTTAGCAGAATCTTATTCTTCCATCTTGTAGAAGTTGTTGAAGGATAAGATCATAACCTTGGAGAACCCTTGACCCCTCAAGGAACCTTATCCTGATTGGTATGATGCAAATTCCTTCTACTAGTACCATCGAGTCAAGGGACATGATATTGAACACTGTATGCACCTACGTTAAGAGATACAAAACCACATTGAGGATAATACTATTAATCTCTATGGGATTAAAAAAAATGCAAATAAATTGGTGGTGAAAGAAAATAGTGAGTTGTAGATATACATGGACCCATTTCTAGCTCATTTTTCTAACTTAATTATTGATCCCTCTGATTCTACCACTCAACCCTCGACATATGTTAACATGGTCACAGCTACTCCTTCCCTATAGCTTGTGACTAGTTCACCAAATGTGACATTCACCTCGTAGGATATGCCCTTAAACAACAATTCCTCTCCCCTCTACATGCCTGCTCATCTCAATGGGAAAATTGTGATAGGGGTCTTAGTTGACCCTGTGAGCCAAGTTAATGTCATTACAAAGGAGACATTGTGGCTGAATTCATTACAAAAGGAGGAGTATGAAGAAACCAAGTCTACCATCCATATGCACGATGGCCTTTATCTCAAGCCATATGGCTCAATAACTCTATCTGTCCTAGTTGGACCTATAACCATGGACATGACCTTCGACATTATTCTGGAATTGGATTTTTTCAAGGTGAATTTAGGCATACCTTGGCTAGCTTCCATGAAAGAAGTCACTTCTATCATTCATAAGTGTTTGAAATTATCCCACGAAGGTGTTGTGCATATTGTGCATGAAACTATATACTAATAATTGGTGTCCCATGGGGGCTACTCATTGGATCATTTTTGGCCTGCCCCAATCGGTCTGCTCCCCCCAAGAACATACCTACTTTACAAGAATTATTTGAAGTATAAGACTAGGGGCAAAGGAGAGCCAAATTTGATGTTTCTGATAGTACAGGAGCAATCTTCCTCCTCTTCTCAAAAGGAAAAGGAGAGGCCTACCCATCCTCAGGGTGCCTCTTCCACTCCTCTTTTTGAACAATAGTTTTAGATGAAGTCTCCTAGCTTTTATATGAGAAGTTTGATGGTGCGTACTTGGCGCAAAGCTAAGATTAGGATATCAGACCTTCCTATTGTGCTTTCAAGACCTTGGACCTACCTATATGGTAAAAGGAATGGTCCCCACAAGAAATCATCTATGTCTCAACCTCTACGGCCTCCCACTGGACTCCTACTCCTAAAGCAGTGAACAAGAAGTGGCCCACTATTGAGGTGCTAGATTCAATTCCCCTTGTTGCCTCTCAATCTCTTCCTCCTACTCCTGTTCAAGAGTCTATCCCTTCGCCAGAAATGATTGTGATGAATACCCCTATAACTAAGTAGGAGCCTTTCGTCCCTTCACAGCTCTCAACCTCTAGCTCAAAGAGTCATAAAAACTACCTTGCATGTGAGCGCAAGCATCAGCAAAAGGCACTAGCAGCTAAGCAGACCGCTTTGTAGAAGAAGGAAGAGGAGATGACTACCCCTACTTTAGGGCCTCTGGTTGTGTCCTCCTCTTTTGTCCCCTCTACTTCCATTCAATCAAGCTCAGTCTCACTTCTGGTTCTTGATGTGAGTGTGAATGTGCTTGACCCTCAAAAAGTATAGGTGCTTATCGCCCCTTCAGTTGAGTTGCCCCTATTGATGTACCTTTTAGACATCCCACCATTCCCTAAACCTGTGGACATGTCAAATACTTTGGTGGTGTCTTCCATGGTTTTCTCCTCCTCCTCTATGCCTCTCACCTCGTCTATGGGGATTTCACATCCCCCGACGAAGCATAAAGTAGACGTTGGCCCTTCCAGCAATGGAAGGCATAAGAGGATCCCACCTTCTCTGAAGGGTGGTTTTGTGCTAGCTTGTTTTGTTCTAGTGACATAATAAGTTTTGACTTCTCTTGAGTTTGTCACCATTCTTGAGTCACTCAGTGAACCAAGCGATGAATCTTGGGCGTCATCCTCTCCGTTCATTGAGGTGTGACATGGAACTCCTATAAAGTGCATGTTTAACTCCCTTGATGATGTTATGGCCTTGTCGGTGATCTTCACGAAATTGCTGATCATAGTTCCACAAGAGCTAAGTGGAGAAGACCTTGTAGGGGATTCTTCCTTAGCCCTTGTTGTGGGAGGGTCGAAAGCTCCTCCTCTTAATATTCCACCACTATAGGCTTGTCTTCCTTCCCCTTATAATAATTTAGATTGGGAAGCAGATGACCTCTTGGTCGATGAGTGTTAGGGGGAGACCTCTTCTTTATCTATAGATTGGATGTGTATGTGTTGTGACATGTTCCCCCATGCTTGTGTTATGTTTTCCTAGATGACCCTTTCACCCTTGTTGGTGCTTGGATACATGAATGATTTTGTGTTGTAAATATTCTTTTATTTGTATCATCATTCTTCATTTGTTATGTGCTTTGATTTTTGGCAAATTGGGGATGATGCAAAGTGTTGGGGGCATTTAAGTTTCCCTTCCATGTTGACCCAATTTTTTTATTTTTACTTTGTTTTCTCGTGCATTCTTCACATGCTTTGATATAGTAGGGGGTTGATGATAATTCATTTATATACTATTATTATACTTATATATATATATGAGTAGCTCAGACCCTGAAATATTAGATCACCCCTATGTCTCTTGTTTTTTATGTTGTTTTTTCTCACTCTTTTCTTATATCTCTCTCTTCTTTGCTTGCAATAGTACACAAAACAACAATATATGACTAAATAAACTACTAAAAATTGCATATAAATGACTAACTTTAGTCACGTGACTATTAGTGGTTTATTTGTAGTCATTTATAATACCACTAAATTTATGACTAAACAATTTTAGTCATTTATTTAGTCATTGATTTTAGTCATTAATTTGGTCATTGATTTAGTCATTGATTTAGTCATTAATTTAGTCATTAATTTAGTCATGGTAGTGATTTATTTATTCATATATTTAGTCATTAATTTAGTCATTACTTTAGTCATTACTTTAGTCATTACTTTAGTCATTACTTTAGTCATATTTAGTTAATACTTTAGTCATATTTAGTCATTACTTTAGTCATATATTTAGTCATTAATTTAGTCATATATTTAGTAATTGCTTTAGTCATTAATTTAGTCATTTTTATTTACTGGTTTCTATTAATTGGTAGTAAATATAGTCATGAAATGAATAATTTATTAAATACTATAAATTATAATGCAAAACTAACATAATATTAAACTTGAACTAAAACATAAAAGAAAATAAAAATATTACATATATGAACAAGCTACAACATGCTAGAATTAAAAGATTGATTCAACATCATGATAAATAAAGGTAATCTACAATAAAAAAATTAATACAAATATATATATATATATATATATATATATCAAGTTAAAAATGTCAAAGTTGTTTAAGAGTTTCCAACTCTTTCAAATACACCATGATAAATAAGATCCTTGAACAACACATTCAAAATACTGCATAAAACAATGAGTTAAGATGTCTAACATTAACTAGTACATGATAAACATGTTCAACTATGTCATTTTTTGCAAATATTTTAGTGGCCACCTTGTGAAGGTTCTCTCTTTCTCTTTTAGACAAACAACTTCATCTACTTTGTCTTCATAAACAAGGGGTATGTTACTTGTGACCTTTAAAATGTTTACATTTGCATCTCCTATTCCTTTCAAGTTGAATCCATGTACAATAGATAGGGAATGAATCCACCCAATGCCCATAACATCACCATCAAACAGATCCAACACCCTAACTTTATCCCCTTCTTTCAGTTTATCATTAATACATTTTTGCAAAAAGAAAAAAAAACACATTATATTAGATAGGTAATGATTACCCTTGTTTGCATAATAAAACAACCATTACTTACTTAAATAGTACTTTCTTCTATGTTAAAATAATTGTAAAAGAAAATTTTCAAAAATAATTGCAATGATCTAATTTACTAAAAAACCAACACTCATAGCAGTGCTTACAATGTTACTATTAGCTTCATGCTAATCAGATACAAAGGCCACAAATATAAACACTACATTACCATGCATGCATGCCAGAGACATAAGGTTATGACAACACTATTACACATAAAAAAGGTAGCTAATGCACAAAAACAAAGAATGCAATATGAGAGAACTACTACTACTACTGCAAGGTGAAGGTGAAATACATTCAGATGTACAAAAATAGTGGCATTAAAGCTCTAAAATATAACCCCATGCAATCAACATAACCCTGTCAATGATGACATATAAAAGAAGAACACAGAACAAAATGTATCAAGGCAGCATGTGACAACCATTAAGAGTAGTCATTGAGGAAACAATGCAGTCTTTCTCTATGGCTTTCATAGCAGCAGTAAAGGAGTAACAAATAAGGTTGGATGTACAAGTCACATAAACAATAGAGAAAGAGCCTTTCATTGTTAGAAAATAGTGTAAGAGTATGCAAAAATAAGTCAAGAATGATGTCCAATGAACAAGTAGTAGTAGCAGTGAGTTTCATGGCTGTAGTAGTGAGTTTAGTGCAAGGACGAAAAGTTTTATGGTTGTAAAAATGAGTTTAATGGATCGGGAAACAAATATCATTACTAAACAACAAGACATTAAGAGAAAGTGGCAAGAATATCAAAAGAAAATTTTTTTTAATAACAACAACCATAATGAAGAGTTAATAGCAGATCCGTGAAGGAAAGAATAGCAAGTATCATCTAAGGAAAAAAGCAACACACTAAGTTCAAGATGTTGACAAGGTCAATTACAATTCCCTAAAACACAGTCAAGCATTATAAAGTATTGAAGTCCCAACAATCCCCACTAAAAAGTGACAAAGTAGGTACAATGACTGTTCTACGAGTTCCATTCAATGTTTTAGTTGTCTATTCACTATTCTATAAGCTTGTTCACTATTTGGGATCATAACAGTCATTAATACATGAAGGGTTTTAGAATCAAGGAAAAGTAACATTTCATAGCACTCACCTCAAGTTCAACACCAGTATTACTATCAATATCATGCATATACTCCTCGAATTCAACATAATCACTATCAACATTGTTTTGAAGTTGTGTAGCTTTACAAAGAGCTCTATTGACCGGGTCTTTTCCTTTTTGTTCTGCTTTCAAATAATTGTCCTACATGTGGTTTAATCATCATGCAAAGTTAATATAAGTCAAGTAAAGAATGCAAAAGCTATAAATTTTTTTCCACAACAACTATTATATTACCTCAACTTTAACACAACTATGATTGACATCAAGGCATTTTTGTTTTTGTACTTCTTTGATAAAATTGCTCTACATGTAATTTAACCATCAAGCAAAAAAATATATCTAGATGAGTAATTCATGTAAAAAATAGTCAACAGAGCCTTTCCAAGCATAAAAGTCACAATAGGTGGAATAGGTGAAAATCCATTTTTGTAGACTCACAAATCCTCAACTCTATCTTTACAAACCCGTTTCAGCAATTTGACTACAAAATGCACAAAACTCTTCAAGAATCCACCAAATTAGAAAAAAATTGAAGTTAACTCACCCAACCACCTAATTCAATGCAAAAGAGAACAAGGAAACCCTATACAAGCAAGTACAAAAGCTTGGAACTGCAAATAATCAGAAATTTCTAAGAAAAGAATAAAATTTCAAGAGTTTTATTATTGCTCTATGATCCATAGCAGCAAAAATATTTTGGGGAAAAATCAGCAAACCAAAAGTATAAGATTGTTTGAAAAATTTGAGAAAAAGTATGGAAAAAATTAGAAAAAAATGGATTTAGAAAAAAAGGTAAAAATTGTAGAACAAGAGATAAAAACTATTTTTTTGAAATTGAAAGGAATTTCCATAGCATAGAGATATAGAGAGCAAATAAAATAAAGAGTTTAACTTATGAATTGTAAAAAATAGATTTTTGTAGTTTATATTCATATCGTTGATTACATTGCATTGCACATATTTCAAACTCAAAGCATTACTTCACATTGCATAACTAATAACTAGATGTTGATAGGTGAGAAAATTTCAATTACAATATAGTTTTTACAAAGTCAACCTAAGGAGTTATGCAATTACTTCATATTGTATAACTAATAACTATGAGCAGCTGCCAATTGCATTTGCTTGTCATGGCATTCTATGAGACCACATTTCTTTGAGGCATTTTTTCAAATAGTTCACTGCCTTGTCTATGCTACCACATTTTTCATACATGTCTACCAAAGCATTTTGTCAAACAGTTCTCTGCCTTGTTGCTATGGATAAAAACCTAAAACAAGTGCTTTCAAACAAGCTATGGATGCTTGGAAAAAATCTATCAAAAGCATAATAGTAAGCAATAGCATATACAAAGCGATGAACTCATTGAAAAAATGCCTTAAAGAAATGAGGTCTCATGGTGATGGAATGCAATGACAATCAAAATCATTTTGATTGTCATGGATTCCATCACCATGAGACCTCATTTCTTTGAGGCATTTTTAAAAAGAGTTCACTGCCTTGTCTATGCTAACACATTTGTCATACATGTCTATCAAAAAAATTTATCATACAATTCATTGCCTTGTTGCTATGGATAAAATCCTAAAAAAAGTTCTTTCGAACAAGCTATGGATGATTGGCTAAAAGCCTACATATATTTTTTAAAAATTGGGATTAATCAGGATATTTTGCAGATTTTTGCTTCTGTGGCCCACACTGCCAAATTGTCACACCCATGAATGAGTTTGAGACTCCATAATATTTCCCCGTTCCTAAATAAAAATTAGCACTATCAGCCTAACAATGCCTCATCGACAGAACCCCCATCATAGCCTCATCGACGGCCCGATGAAAGCAATTAATAACCTTGTATCAGTGTAACAATACCCTATAAGGTTGACTCCTAAGGAGTCCTTGATAGTCTGATAGAGTAAATAAAAAGCAAGCACATCATTGTAACACATGAACATCGGTGGAATGAATGTTTGCATTCCCCTGATGGCTCGATATAATGAATGTTTGCATTCCCCTTATGAAAGAAGTTAATAACCTAGTATCAATGTAACAATACCCTATCAGGTTGACTCCTAAGGCATCCTCGGGCCAATAGACTGATAGATTCAACAAAAGAAATCAAATCATTGTAACACATGAACATCAGTGGAACGAATGTTTACATTCCCCTGATGGCTTGATATAACCATGGATTATCAAGAATTAATATATATTGGGGGAATCAATCTTGTTTACCTTGTTCATGGGCCACAGGTGTATTAAGGGATTGGCACCCCCTTCTTGTTTAAAAACATACATTTCTGAGACCTAACAGATCATTCATTGATCTCATAGTTATTTTTTCATAAAACTCACAGTCACAACATTTAGGACAGTCACAATAGATTTCAATGAAACAAAACGAAAACATTCATAGATTCACTATTCTATATATGATCGTAATACTTTTCCTGGAGATCACGAGAGTAATTTTATAAAGGCATGTTGTGGAAAACATTTATGAAATTGCAGACATCTTTAGAATACAATATAAAGATGATATAGTTGAGAATCAAAATATTGAGGGATAACCTCATACCTAATTTGAAGCCATGGAATTATGGTCATTCCATGCAGAAACTATAGGCTTCATAGAGGCATCCAACTACAAAAATTTCTTAGTGAGACAGTTTAAGAAATTCATTATATGTTGGTAGTCTTCATTTGAGTTGACATGATTTGGAGAGGATCTTACTGGGTGTTCAACGTTTGGCTATGAAATTTTTGTTGATGAACTAGATTTCCTCTTGATACTAGTATTAGATTTAGTACAATCTAGTGCTGCCATATAATTGACAACATCTTCTACACTTGCTTCTCTATTATTATTTTCCACCTAAAATACAATGTCAATTTCAACATATAGTCAGTTCAATAAAAAATTGAAATAAATAGCACAATTTAAATTCAACCAAAAATCCATACACTTACTCCACATTTCTCCATTTTGTCCTGTAACCTACCTCAACCAAATGTATATTCAGTCCTCAGATTTTCTCTTGCTCTCTTGCCTTTGTTACTCTTTTTCAAATATTCTTCGAAACACATACTTTCTTTCAATGCCTCCCACTATTTGGGAGATAGAGTGGATTCTAACATCTCTTTTCGCTCCATGATTGTTTTTCTGCAATTGTATGTAAAACTGTTCATCAAAAGTCTCATCTTGTGCTTGTAATATTTTCTAGAGATTTTTCCACCAATAGTGTCAAAGGGATTTTCCATTTTTTTTATAACATATTCCACATTTTGTGGATCTTGCTCTACAAAATTTGATTTGCAGATATCCAAATGGGCCCTATATCTTACACCCAACTTGGAGGCCCACCTTGAAATAGTTTACCCAATGGGTTCACCATCTCCTGATTTCTCAAAATCTTCCCTCTAATATTTCTTTTGTCTCTCCTCTATAAGAGTTGATCTGCATTTTTTTTAACATAAAAAGCATCTTCTGTTTCACCACTAAAAATATTTTTGGCTAATCCACTAATTCCTTCAAATGTTGCAGATGTGACAAGTGCACTCTCAGGCACATCAAATGCAAATGGACTCTCTTCATGACTTTGAGTAATCGAATCTTCATGCTCCTTGGCCACATCACCTATGGCATGAGCAGGTAGATCAGAATGCATAAACTATAGGCTTAACAGAGGCAACCAACTACAAAACTTTCTCAGTGAGACAGTTTAAGCAATTCATTATATCCTGGTAGTCTTCATTTGAGTTGACATGATTTGGAGAGGCTCTTCCTGGGCATTCAACATATGGTTGTGAAATATCTATTGACAAACTAGATTTCCTCTTGATACTAGTATTAGATTTAGTACAATCTAGTGCTGCCATATAATTCACAAAATATTCTACACTTGCTTCTCTATTATTATTTTCCACCTAAAATACAATGTCAATTTCAACATATAGTCAGTTCAATAAAAAATTGAAATAAATAACACAATGTAAATTGAACCAAAAATCCATATACTTACTCCACATTTTTCCATTTTGGCCTGCAACCCGCCTCGGCCAAATGTATATTCAGTCCTCACATTATCTCTTGCTCTCTTGCCTCTATTACTCTTTGTCAAATATTCTTTGGAACACATACTTTCTTTCAACGCCTCCCACTATTTGGGAGATAGAGTGGAGTCTAACATCTCTTTTCCCTCCATGATTGTTTTTCTACAATTGTATCTAAAACTATTCATCAGAAGTCTCATCGTGCGCTTGTAATATTTTCTAGACATTTTTCCACCAACAATGTCAAAGGAATTTTCCATTTTTTGTATAACATATTCCACATTTCCTAGATATTTCTCTACAAAATTTTATTTTCAAATATCCAAATGGGCCCTACATCTTACACCCAACTCGGAGGCCCACCTTGCAGCATGTTTCCCAATGGGTTCACCATATCTTGATACCTCAACCAAGAATGGCTTCTTCCCTTCTAATATTCTTTCTTTTGCATTCCTGTCTGTAGATCTATATAAATCTTGACTCAATCTTTGTCTTTTAACATAAGCAGGCACATCTTTTGTTTCACCACTACAAATATTTTTGGCTGATCCACTAATTCCTTCAAAAGTTGTAGATGCGACAAGTGCACTCTCAGGCACATCAAATGCAAATGTAATCTCTTCATGACTTTGAGTAATCGGAACTTCATTATCCTTGGCCACATCACCTGTGGCATGAGCAGGTAGATCAAAATGTAGAAGCTATAGGCTTAATAGAAGCAGCCAAGTACAAAACTTTCTTGGTGAGACAATTTAAGCAATTCATTATATGCTGGTAGTCTTCATTTGAGCTAACATGATTTGGAGAGGCTCTTACTGGGCGTTCAACAGATGGTAGTGAAATCTCTATTAATGAACTATATTTCCTCTTGATACTAATATTAGATTTAGTACAATCTAGTGCTGCCATATAATTCACAACATCTTCTACACTTGCTTCTTTATTATTATTTTCCACCTAAAATACAATGTCAATTTCAACATATAGTCAGCTCAATAAAAAATTGAAATAAATAAAAAAATGTAAATTGAACCAAAAATCCATATACTTACTCCACATTTTTCCATTTTGGCATGCAACCCACCTCGGCCAAATGTATATTCAATCCTCACATTATCTCTTACTCTCTTGCCTCTATTACTCTTTGTCAAATATTCTTCAGAACACATACTTTCTTTCAATGCCTCCCACTATTTGGGAGATAGAGTGGATTCTAACATCTCTTTTCCCTCCATGATTGCTTTTCTACAATTGTATCTAAAATTGGTCATCAGAAGTCTCATCTTGTTCTTGTAATATTTTCTAGAGATTTTTCCACCAATAATGTCAATGGCATTTTCCATTTTTTGTACAACATATTCCACATTTCCTGGATCTTGCTCTACAAAATTTGATTTGCAGATATCCAAATGGGCCCTACATCTTACGCCCAACTCAGAGGCCCACCTTACAGCATGTTTCCCAATGGGTTCACCATCTCTTGATACCTCAACCAAGAATGGTTTCTTCCCTTCTAATATTCTTTCTTTTGCGTTCCTCTCTGTAGATTTGTATAAATCTTGACTCAATCTTTGTCTTTTAACATAAGCAAGCACATCTTTTATTTCACCACTACAAATATTTTTGGCTAATCCACTAATTCCTTAAAAAGTTGTAGATGCGACAAGTGCACTCTTAGGCACATCAAATGCAAATGGACTCTCTTCATGACTTTGAGTAATCGAAACTTCATGCTCCTTGGCCACATCACCTATGGCATGAGTAGGTAGATCAGAATGCATAAACTATAGGCTTAACAAAGGCAGCCAACTACAAAACTTTCTCAGTGAGACAGTTTAAGCAATTCATTATATGTTGGTAGTCTTCATTTGAGTTGACATGATTTGGAGAGGCTCTTACTGGGCGTTCAATAGATGGCTGTGAAATCTCTATTGATGAACTAGATTTCCTCTTGATACTAGTATTAGATTTAGTACAATCTAGTGCTGCCATATAATTCACAACATCTTCTACACTTGCTTCTCTATTATTATTTTCCACCTAAAATACAATGTCAATTTCAACATTATAGTCAGTTCAATAAAAAATTGAAATAAATAACACAATGTAAATTGAACCAAAAATCCATATACTTACTCACATTTTTCCATTTTGGCCTGCAACCCGCCTCGGCCAAATGTATATTCAATCCTCACATTATCTCTTGCTCTCTTGCTTCTATTACTCTTTGTCAAATATTCTTCGGAACACATACTTTCTTTCAATGCCTCCCATTGTTTGGGAGATAGAGTGGATTCTAACATCTCTTTTCCCTCCATGATTGTTTTTCTACAATTGTATCTAAAACTGTTCATCAGAAGTCTCATCTTGTTCTTGTAATATTTTCTAGAGATTTTTCCACCAATAATGTCAAAGGAATTTTCCATTTTTTGTATAACATATTCCACATTTCCTGGATCTTGCTCTACAAAATTTGATTTGCAGATATCCAAATGGGCCCTACATCTTACGCCCAACTCGGAGGCCCACCTTGCAACATGTTTCCCAATGGGTTCACCATCTCTTGATACCTCAACCAAGAATGGCTTCTTCCCTTCTAATATTCTTTCTTTTGCATTCCTCTCTATAGATTTGTATAAATCTTGACTCAATCTTTGTCTTTTACCATAAGCAAGCACATCTTCTATTTCACCACTACAAATATTTTTGGCTAATCCACTAATTCCTTCAAAAGTTGTAGATGCGACAAGTGCACTCTCAGGCACATCAAATGCAAATGGACTCTCTTCATGACTTTGAGTAACCGAAACTTCATGCTCCTTGGCCACATCACCTATGGCATGAGTAGGTAGATCAGAATGCATAAACTATAGGCTTAACAGAGGTAGCCAACTACAAAACTTTCTCAGTGAGACAGTTTAAGCAATTCATTATATGCTGGTAGTCTTCATTTGAGTTGACATGATTTGGAGAGGCTCTTACTGGGCATTTAAATGATGGCTGTGAAATCTCTATTGATGAACTAGATTTCCTCTTGATACTAGTATTAGATTTAGTACAATCTAGTGCTGCCATATAATTCACAACATCTTCTACACTTGCTTCTCTATTATTATTTTCCACCTAAAATACAATGTCAATTTCAACATATAGTCAGTTCAATAAAAAATTGAAATAAATAACACAATGTAAATTGAACCAAAAATCCATATACTTACTCCACATTTTTCCATTTTGGCCTGCAACCGCCTCGGCCAAATGTATATTCAGTCCTCACATTATCTCTTGCTCTCTTGCTTCTATTACTCTTTGTCAAATATTCTTCGGAACACATACTTTCTTTCAATGCCTCCCATTGTTTGGGAGATAGAGTGGAGTCTAACATCTCTTTTCCCTCCATGATTGTTTTTCTACAATTGTATCTAAAATTGTTCATCAGAAGTCTCATCTTGTGCTTGTAATATTTTCTAGAGATTTTTCCACCAACAATGTCAAAGGCATTTTCCATTTTTTGTATAGCATATTCCACATTTCCTGGATCTTGCTCTACAAAATTTGATTTGCAGATATCCAAATGGGCCCTACATCTTACACCCAACTCGGAGGCCCACCTTGCAGCATTTTTTCCAATGGGTTCACCATCTCTTGATACCTCAACCAAGAATGGCTTCTTCCCTTCTAATATTCTTTCTTTTGTGTTCCTCTCTGTAGATTTGTATAAATCTTGACTCAATCTTTGTCTTTTAACATAAGCAGGCACATCTTTTGTTTCACCACTATAAATATTTTTGGCTAATCCACTAATTCCTTCAAAAGTTGTAGATGCGACAAGTGCACTCTCAGGCACATCAAATGCAAATGGACTCTCTTCATGACTTTGAGTAACTAGAACTTCATGCTCCTTGGCCACATCACCTATGGCATGAGTAGGTAGATCAGAATGCAAAAACTATAGGCTTAACAGAGGTAGCCAAGTACAAAAATTTCTCAGTGAGACAATATAAGCAATTCATTATATGTTGGTAGTCTTCATTTGAGTTGACATGATTTGGAGAGGCTCTTACTGGGTGTTCAATAGATGGCTATGAAATCTCTATTGATGAACTAGATTTCCTCTTGATACTAGTATTAGATTTAGTACAATCTAGTGCTGCCATATAATTGACAACATCTTCTACACTTGCTTCTCTATTATTATTTTCCACCTAAAATACAATGTCAATTTCAACATATAGTCAGTTCAATAAAAAATTGAAATAAATAACACAATGTAAATTGAACCAAAAATCCATATACTTACTCCACATTTTTCCATTTTGGCCTACAACACACCTCAGCCAAATGTATATTCAGTCCTCACATTATCTCTTGCTAGATCTTGCCTCTATTACTCTTTGTCAAATATTCTTCGGAACACATACTTTCTTTCAATGCCTCCCATTGTTTGGGAGATATAGTGGATTCTAACATCTCTTTTCCCTCCATGATTGTTTTTCTACAATTGTATCTAAAACTATTCATCAGAAGTCTCAACTTGTGCTTGTAATATTTTCTAGAGATTTTTCCCCAATAGTGTCAAAGGAATTTTCCATTTTTTGTATAGCATATTCCACATTTCATGGATCTTGCTTTGCAAAATTTGATTTGCAGATATCCAAATGGGCCCTACATCTTATGCCCAACTCAGAGGCCCACCTTGCCACATTTTTCCCAATGGGTTCACCATCTCTTGATACCTCAACCAAGAATGGCTTCTTCCCTTCTAATATTCTTTCTTTTGTGTTCCTCTCTGTAGATGTATAAATCTTGACTCAATCTTTATCTTTTAACAAAAAAAGGTACATCTTTTGTTTCACCACTACAAATATTTTTTGACTGATCCACTAATTCCTTCAAAATTTGTAGATGCAACAAGTGCACTCTCAGGCACATCAAATGCAAACAGACTCTCTTCATGACTTTGAGTAACCGAAACTTCATGATCCTTGGCCGCATCACGTGTGGCATGAGTAGGTATATTAGTAGTGGTCTCCACAAATTTCACTTCATCACAACTATTTTTTTCACCAACTTCATTTGTTGAATCACAAAAGCGTTGGCTTCTACGAGCTGACAACATTGTATCTTTACTTTCTTTTTGTTTTTTCTCTGCATTTTCTTTGCTCTCTTTTTCTTGCCTGTAAAATTAAAAAAAAATCATATCATTTCTTAGATACATAAAGCTCTTGCCTATAAAATTTCATTAAATAGTATTAAACAAATAATTTACTAAGTGGATTTGCAACTTGCCTGTTTGACGTCAAACCAAGACATGATAAATATTCATTATTCTTGGCCACATGTTCTTCACGAAAGCACTCATTATTTGTCATGGGAATTTCAACATTGTGATCACTATCATCTAATTTGCACCTTAAATTATTTTTCTTCATTTCCTGATGTCCACAAAAACAATAATGTATAAACTAGCAACTTGATATAGAGATAATCAACCATAACAGAAATTGCATAAATACAAGTTTATGAGGTCTCAGTTTTAATGAACAGTCATTAAAACACACACAAATTCTAAAGCACTGCAAACAACAATAGTCATTAGATGTTGTGGGTATTTCAGTCAATGTATATTAAATAATGGTGCCCTGTAGAAATGCTAGTTGCATAAAAAACTTAGCAATGTATTTGAATCAATCCATCAAATCTTTAGCAATAATGTTTTCATTCATGGTTCAATAAAAAAATTTGTATTACCAAATTTTAACTGGACATGAACTTGTAGCATGGCAACCATTTTGTACAACTAAACCAATGCTTTGCTTAGGTGATAGCACCATCACTAAGAAATGTCTATGGTATTTGGTGATTCTTACTTCTGTTGTTCTATTATGTAATATTTTTTTCATAACATCTAGATACATTCATGAAGGGGTATATTTCATGAAAAAGAACATATATGTTGGAGTGGACAGTGAGTTACAAGAAAGGAATGCCATGATTTGAGGACTAAGTAGTCAAACGGTAGTGAACTTCAAGATATATGCAAAACAATGAAGAACATTTGATCAAAGAAAAAAAAAGCAATGACCTTACAATATATAAAGATACATATGAGACAGTGATTTCTAGTGCATAAAGTCAGAAGTAAAAATGTTGATAACAATTATATCACTGTTAAAAAGAATGTGAAGAAAACAAAGGATGTGAGCAACATGTAATGCCAAAATAGTGGGGATATAATGAGGAAATGCTTCTATTGTAATGGGGAATCACTGTATTGATGCCTTGAGCATTGAAAAAAAATAGTGATCAATCATCAAGGATTGTATACTGTTGTTATAAACAGTGAAGGAATAGAGAACAAAAGACCATATTAGTGAGGAAACAAGTGCCACAGTGGGTGAAAGATCCAAGAAATGAAGACAACAATGAGAAATACTTTTATGGTAGTGAGCAGTCAATGCCAAGTAGTTCACAAGGAAATGGTATACAATAATATTACAAAATAGGGCTAAAGATAATGCCATGTGTGGGGAAGACAATGTTATTTTAGTAAAAAAGTGTAAAAGAAAACATAGAAACAACGTTTAACAATGCTTCAATGATGGATTTTATAAAGGATGCTAGAATAATGATAGCGATAAAGAACATATATAAAAGCAATAAATAGTGCAGAGGATTTGTCAAAGTAAAGCAATGATGGTATACATATTCATATTGCATAAAACATTTATATATGAAAACATATTCATATTGCATTCATATATGAAAACATATTCATATTTCATCCTCATTTTTATATGAGAACATATTCATATTGCATTCATATAGCAACTTTGTTCAACATTAAAGCTTTGAAATAGGTATTAGTTTGAAGGCCTGTGTCCTTAAAACATAAAATAGTCTTAAAACAACATAAAAGTCTTACATAAAAGGTCATAAAATGGGGCTCATCAATAATCATCTACATTTCTAGCAAGATTAGAATCCTGATCACTCGTGTCTGCATCTACTTGATTTTATTCATCATCTTCATTTGTGACATGCAATACATTATCTCTCCCAATTTCTTCATTGGTAATCAAAATCTCTTCTTCAAACAGTCCCTCATTGTCTTCATCCACTTCTTCGAATGTTTCTTGTAAATTAACATATTTCCCATCATGAGTTACACCAACAACTTCCATGAATTTTCATCTTGAATGAGACTCTGTTTGGATGATATATGACCAACCCGAGCTTCTTACATCATCAATTAGAAATGATTGGTTAATTTAAAGAGGGGAAACATACAGCTCATCTGTCTCTAATAAAAATTGTCATGTATTTGTACGTACAAATCCATACTCATCAAATTGTACTACGGATGGTCAGATCCACTTACATTTTAATAACATAGGACTATTTTCACCAAAATACCCTTGAATAATTTCTTGGATGAATCCAACATAAAATTTCTTCTCAATTTCATGAAGAAATTTAGTACTAACAACACAATCATAATTTGTCTTTCCTTTGTATTTTTCTTCCACTCTTAAATGTCTACCATAGGCCCAAATTCCACTATAATGCATAGCCCATAAATGTGGAGGTCGTTAAAGCTCACTTTCCTCTGTTGTTATATCTTGACCTTCTTCTTTTGCATCACTGATTGCATTAGCAATCCATTCTTCAAATTTTGGAAAAGAATCAGCTCCAATCAAATCATGATATATGCACCTTTGAGGTCGATGTTGCATCCAAGTTTGATTCTCTTCTTCATATTTTATACATAGAATAATGACATACAACTAGTAAGATTAATAATATAAATGTCTAATTGCAATTGAGTAAATAAATTATTGTGTAATCTTTTTTACCCATGCCACTTATCAAACGAAGATGTGTTTTAAAGAATAAAGGCATGTATTGCTCTTCTTTCTTGATATGATAGATTGAAGTGGCATCCATTTCCTTCTAATACTTCACCTGTAACTCTCTAATCTTCGTCATCATCCCATACACATTGATTGACATTTTTAAAAGCCTTCATATATTCTATGCAAAATCCCATGGCCTCTTGCATTGAATATCCCTCAAACATGCTGCCTTCTAGTTTTTCCCTAGTACGAACAATTTTTTTCAAAACCTTCATATATCATTCTATAGGATACGTCCATCTCATTCTTACTGGGCCATAATGATCTAGTTCATATTCTAGATGTATTAAAAGATGCATAGAAATGTTAAAGATTGCTGGTGGAAATTCTCATTCCAATAGACAAAGGAATTCAACAACCTCCTCCCTCAAACTATCAAAGTTTGAAAGATCTAATACATGTAAACTCATTCTCTTTGATAGTAGGCCCAACCTTATAATTTCCAATCTTGGTCCCTTTTCCAAACTTGATATATTTACCACAATAGGTAAAATATTCTCGATTATGACATGATAGTCATAGGTCTTAAGGCCTCTTAAGCTATTAATGTCAATTTGGCTTTTGATGCTGCTACTTACATATCCAATGGGAAAGTGAGTCCGAGACATCAACTATAAGAATTGTGCACATTGTTCCTTTGTCCAGACATAAGGAGCACTAGGTTTTCTATATTTTTCATTATCATATTTTTCAACCCAAAGATTTTGACAAATCTTTATTTCTCAAAAATTTTCACGTGATGAAATAGTATCAAGAGCACCAAAAAGAGTTTCTATAATAGCATAAGCTATATTTTTTTCAATATGCATAAAGTCAACAATATGCCTAATGCCTATATCCTTAAAGTATGACAACTTATACAATATGCACAACCATTTTACACTTCTTTCATTACATGGATCATATCTACTACTAGCAATCCCATCATTTTAAATAAATGACATTCTTTTTTGTCCATTCTCAACAATGTAACCACCTGTTATTAGCAAAGGTGCTTCACGATTCTCTTCTTGACCATTGAAACATATTTTTTGTTGATGATATGGATGATCCATTTTAAGGTAAGCACAATGTCCACAATAAATACATTTGCACAAACTTCTTCAGTGCCTCACAAAATCCTTAAAGTTGCAAGCAAGACATGCATGGTATCCATGAACCAAGAGACTAGACAATATTCCATATGCAGAAAGATCATGAATCATAAAAAATAAGGAAGCTCTTAAAGTGAATTTTATTGAATGACCATCCCTTAAAGATTGAATTGCTTCAATTCCTTTCCACAATTCCATTAGCTCATCTTATAATGGATCTAGATAAGCATCTATTGTATTTGAAGTCACACTTTTCTTTCCTGGTATAATGAATGATAACATTAAGAAAAATGGTTTAGTTGCTAACCATGGAGGCAAGTTATAATTTATTAGAAACACTGGCCAAGTTGACCATTTAGTACTTTGATCTAAGAATGGGTTCACCCCATCTAGAGCCAAACCCAAACTTATATTACGAGGATCTTGAGAAAAATTGGGTCATCTATTATCAAATTCCATCCATGTCTTAAATTAGGAGCATGATGTTGTTTTCCATTAGTTCTCTTATTTTGGGCATGCCACTGCATAAGTTCAACAATGTCTCTATACCTATACATTCAGAGTACTTGTGGGATTATCAAAAACTTGAGAAGAACCTTTCTAGGAACCACAACTAATTTCAGCCCTTGTCTATACCTCATTTCATGACATTTCAGACATTCAATTTCATTTGCAAGATTTTTGTGAAATAATACACAACCATTGACACATGTGTGGATGTTTTCATACCTCAAGCCAAGCTTACTAATTTTCTTTTTACATTGACTTCGTTTTGTTGGTAATGTGGAGTCAGCTGGTAACAATGAACTTAATAATGCTAATAACTGATCTACACTCTCATTTGTCCAACCATGCACCACTTGCAAGTTAAGAATTTGAAGGATTGTTTTCAAATTTGCAATTAGCATACATAGGATTTAAAGCATCATCCATTGACTTGGCCCAATCATTGTTTAGACCCTCATTCAACATTCTATCAACTTCAAACCCTTTTTCAAACATTTCTGCCTCTTCATCTATGTTTGGTGCCACGTCATCTATGTTTGTTTCCTTTTCATCTCTCATAGTCTGACATTTTGTCATATCTTCATAATAATTGTAAGCCCAAGGGCTTATACCACTATGCCCATATCTTATCATATGTCAATAAATCATATTTCTTTTTTCACCTTTCCGCCAAGACAATTTTTACATGGACATGGATATTTGTCAATGTCCCTCTCATTAGCTACTCTCTCATCATATGCATGATATTGATCTATAGTAAACCTTTGATGCTCATCCATCTATAATATTGTGCATTCCCATATTAATTTAGTTTCCAATTTAAAGAAAAAAACATAAATCTGAAAACAGAGATGCCAAACATTGTTGAAAGTATTCACTTTTAGTGTAGACCATAACAAAAAGAAGAGGATATAATGAGTCATTGTTCTGAGATCTATCTTACATTCATTTGAATTTTACTTACTGAGAATGGAATATGCCTATGTTTCCTATCAGCTTACTTTGGCAATGAGGGTTTTGAATTACCTCTGAATTCACTGTAGAGGGCCTCACTAACTTCAAATTCATTGCAACAAACTCTAAATTCCTTGCCCGCCTTTTCAAAAGTTTCCAAGTCCTATCCAAACAAGCTTTATCACCCATGCAAGTTCCTCAATACTTGTCCATGAGAATAAAAAACATCAACAACAATCCAATTTCATTCCCATGCCAACAATTATACATTTTACAAGTTGTCTGACTTATAAATATAGACAAGTTATGTAAACCACTAGATAAATAGCATTTAAAGATTTGTCATCTCTGACTTATAATCTATTTTTGAGTTCAGCTAATACAACTATTTTTTTTGGTTTGTTTTCATGGTTGTTACTCATGTAACTTGTACTTTCATATCCTTTTGAGTTGCTTTCTATATTTCTTTCTTCTACATTGCCTATGTTATGAAAGTAAAACTTGAAAGTGCCCCTGCTGATAAGTTTTGAGTCTTTAGTTGTTTACTTGTTTTTATGATATTTTATTTTTGAGTCTTAATATATGTCTAGATGTTTATCTAGATTGATGTGGATCTTGAAAATTCCAGATACTTAAAGCCAAAAAATGATTGAGCCTTGAAAGTGGATTGATCCATAGATAACATTATAGTGAGTGCTAGAATATAATGTTCATTGTGGGTCATGAATGAGTGGAGGTGATAAAAAATATTTAAATATACCAATAACAGTCTCATGGTGTTAATTAGTTAATGTAAATGTGACATAAGGATTTATTATATATAAGTGAGTTGAAGGCCAAGATTATTTTGTTTGATTATAAAAAAGGACAAACTTAGCATAGCCATACACTCATAATTGATTTTGGATCACAAGTGTTTGTGTTCAAAATCATCTCTTAGAAGTACATGATATATATCTTCTACAAGTATTTTAGCATGCTACAAGTGTTTCTTGACAAGCTTATCTCTAGGTTCACCTAACTTAGAATTACATGCCAAATGTTATTATGTTTTTTCCTTGGTGAGTTAGTTGTGTTCCTTTTTGTTCGTAAGGAGCATCTTTATAATTAATGTGGTTTTGTCTCTTTTCATGTGCATCCATTTCAGGCCTACAATCAAATGGATTCCAGAGAGGTTGTGTTTGGTTGAGGCTCATCATGTAATATTTTGGAGTAATTCTTTAATTGAAAAATATATCCTTATTTTCTATAATTTTATTCTATTTGGTAGAGTGGCTCTGGGGATAAGGATTTTAAATGTTTACAAAACTCTATGGAGAAGTCATGCTTTCTTTATAAGAGTGTCTCCAAAATTTACTTCCAAATTACCATGAGAAATCCCCTGAAAACTGTGGTTATAGGAGGGTGTGGGAGGTGTGCTCAGTGAATGCGATGTATATGTTATCCAGAAAAGAACTGAGTTGGTTCCTATAGAAGTACTTTGGAAAATTTGATTGACTAGATATGCATGCATTAGAAGTTTCAAGTGTAGCAGAGCCTATTCAATCATGGGAAATGTTAGGAGATTCATTTGTCTCTCTAACAAAGATTTTTTTCAACCATTGCAAATTTGCAACTAACTTGAAATGGTATCTTCATTATTGAAGAACTAGCATTCATCTTGTCATAATTTCTTTGGCAGAATTGTAGTAGCATGGGGATACTATAAAGAATATTATAAATTAAAGGATTAAGATTGGTCTGGTCAAGATAGGTAATGAACACCATATATATGTGGTATTTGTCTTCTTGGAGATAGCAAGCTTTATTTAGTTATCCATTATTGATCCTTATTCTCTCTTATTTTTTTGTATGATCTATGCATATTATTTTTCATTGTGCTAGTTGTTAGAACTAAAAAATTTCACATTTTTCACTAGCCTCCACCCACCAATCCTCCACATTCCATAGAAATTCATCACATTTTAACTTTATGATCAACACAAATTGTTGAAATTTGTGTGACAAGATCCATTTTGTAGCCCACATTGCCAAATTGTCAAACCCATAAATAAGTTTGAGACTCCATAATTTTTCCTAAGTAAAAATTAGCACTATTGGCCTAACAATGCATCATCGGCATAACCCCCATCATAGCCTCGCCGATGGCCCAATGAAAATAGTTCATAACCTAGTATCGGTGTAACAACACCCTATCAGGCTAACTCCTATGATGTCCCCCCTGATAGACCGATAGAGTCAACAACAGTAAGCACATTGTTGTAACACATGAACATCAGTGGAACGAATGTCTACATTCCCCCGATGGCTTGATATGATCATAAATTATCAATAATTATTATATATTGAGGGAATTAATGTGTATCGGGGTAATATATTTTGGCGTCCTACCGATAGACTGAAGGAAAATTATTCATCGGTGGAGAGGGCGGCTATTAGTGGAATAAGGATTGCAGTCTTACTGATACAACAATGATGATTGATTGCTAACTGATGTGACATCTCAAGGCATTGTCCACATATTTAAAAATAAATGCTTCCCCCCGATGACAAGACTAAAACGGTTGGTGTATTTATGAGCTAGAGTTGAAGTGAATTATATCACAAGTTGATCGCATAATTGTTGCACAATCTAGAATACTTCGATGAGGACAAAAACAAAAAAGAAAAGCTAGGAGTTCTCACGTAGCAAAAAATAGTGGAGTTGAGACCCAAGTAAGTACACCACTCCTGACTAAGAAGTTGTATTTTTCAAAGGATTAAGAATTCGAACAATGGAGGAAAATCTAGAAAGCCCCAAAGCTAAGAAACATAAAATTGAGAAGAGACTCTTAAATCAAGACCTGATAGATCAATGCCCTAGGTCGGGGCCAAGACCCAAGAGGGTTGGTCAAATGAATCCTTTAATGGATAGATTATTAGATAAACATAAAGGATTGGGGGATATTTGGACACCACGATGTGGGTATGAGCTTTTCATGTATCATTACATGAAATAATTTAGGTTTCAGCCAGTCTGCAACCCATGGAGGTTGAACTTGGGAAGACTCGTGGTGCCCAATGTGTTTGTAAATGTAGAATTAATTAAAGCTTTGGCTAGCAAATATGACCCCAAGAGGAGAACTATCCAAGCACATAATGAGGCTGACATGCTTGTTATTTCTAAGGATTTAATTTCTAATGTGTTTCAGTTGGAGTGTCCTATGAACTTTCCATTCACGATTAGAGATCTCTTGATAGAGTATCACCATATGGATACCAGCTACAAATGATGGAAACTACCCTTGCATAGGCCTAAGAATGAAGGAGGCTAACTTAGGAGGTTTTTGAGTAATGAAAACCCTCCTTTTCATGAGGACTTGTTTGAATAATATTTCAGATACACTTATTATTCAATTGGTCAAGTCTTGGGGGTAGAGGTCCCACCCCTCATGTCTATTGCCCCAATGGTCTTAGCTATAGACATACAAAGAAATGATGTGAGTTCATTCAATTATGCTAGATACTTGGACAATGGCCTAAACCAAGAGCTTGTAAAGATTAAAAACAATAGTGAATACATTCATTTCAAACATTATTCTCTATTCATGCATTTTCTCATGCACGAGGGACATGTTAGAAGGGTCTAGAGTCAAGAATTAAGAATAAAAGATATAGATAAAAATGGGAACCTCAAACCTATATAGATGTGGACTTCACTGTGGGATAGTTGATTTGGTAGATCTCATTATCTTTATTTTGAGGATTTTTTTGTGAAACCATTATTATAACTTATCCCCAGAAGTGAAAAATTTTCTAAGACCAAAGGAAAATGACCCAAGGAAAAAGGTGGATCATAACTAGGGAGACTAGTATGCTTTTCTTGATTGCATAGTGATTAGGGTTTATGGGTTTGAAGGAACTCTACACTTGTTGCCATGAGTAGTTCCTAATAGAATTTCCTAGTTAGAAATTGTGAGGCAATTGGAAAAATCTGATTCCAAAAACCTCAAAGGACATAACAAACAATTGATCATGCCCAATACCTTATGTTTTGGAGACTTTGCAGAGGTTGCAAATGAGGGATATGAGGAAATTGATGCTAAATTAGCATAGTATAACCTCCCTCTAGGTAACAAAAGGAAAATTTTTGATGCAAAAGGCTTTATTCACAAAGCAAGGTTATCACAGGTGTTATCAGGATATGAGCATGTATTCTCAGTTGAAGATGTAATTAGAAACCATGATGAAGCCTCTACCACTAAAAGAATTACTACATATAATAGGGTTATGTTTGTAGAGGAATGGAAAAGAAAAAATTTCCCATCTTATTTGAAGTCATTTGGTGAAATACAAGATCCTCTAGCAAGGATTGATCAACTCATTGCTCATATGGATGAAGTGGTAAAGAATGTGCCTTCATTTGTCTTTGATGCCCCTCATGTAACCTATTCAGGAGTGCAAGTTGAAGCTATAGATCCCTTAGATTATATCCCTTCACAACCAACTCCTGATGTGAGTTTTTCTATAGATCCTTATATGAGTGAAGAAGAGGAGAGTGATGACGAAAGTGATGAGGAGGAAGAGCAAGTACAAAAAATAAGTGCTCCAGTAATTGTACAGTATGAGCCTCCTTAGGAACACAATGTTGTAAGATTTGAAGCATCAGATGAATTATCAGATGATGTTAGGGTCAAGGCTAGACAAGAGTTCATTTGTGATGGAGATTTTGTTAAGTCTCCTAATTTTAAATCATTTGTTTATGAATATAAAGGAAAGAAAACGAGACAAAAACAAAAGATGAAAGATATCACTCCTAAACGAGAAGTTGTTGTTTTGAAATAATTGAAAAAATAAATAGACAAAAGGATGGAGTCCATCACTCCTAAGAGAGGGAGAGAGTTACTCCAAGGAGCTTGAGTATTGCTTTTTCCTGGATGAGATATAAGCTCTGCAATTGTGTTTGATAGTTTCAAAAAGAGAGGAGATAAAACAATGAATTTAACAGATGAAGCAAGTGACAAGATGTATTCAGGATCTGGATACAATCTAGATGAGGCCACCTTGCTTATTTGGTCACTATACCCCCATGACAAAAGATCAGTTTTGATTGATAATCCAAACCAAATGTTTGGACATCTCTTGGTTCAAAGAGTAGGGGATACCAACCCCATGGAGACAACAGAGTTGAATGCCAATGTGGAAAAGTTCACCAAGGCAAAAATTGATAAGCTAGTTAAAGAAAATGATAGGTTAAAGAAGGAATTAGAACATCAAAGAGAAAGATCATCTTCCTCTTCCACACCAAAATTGTATTCCCCATGGCTTGAGAAAGATAAGAGAGTATTGGATGCAATGGCTGATACAACTTATTGGAAGTAGTGCCACCTGAAATCTTAGGAAAAATGTTAAAAATTGGAGAAGGAAATCAAAACCATCAAGTATAATACTGCATTCGAAATGATCAAGGGAAGATTCAATAAGATGATGAAATGTGCAGATGTGTATTAGAAGAAATTTAAACAAGTACTCTCAACAATAGAGGAGAACAAACGATTACAGGGGAGAATAATTGAAAAGAGACAAGAGCTTCAAGACAAGCAAATCCTGAAAGGACAGACAATGCAGACACATAAAAAAATGGTAGAAGCACATAATGGATATCATAACAAGCTCGTAGAGGATTTTTAGTGCTTCAATTTGACTCTGACACTTTATGATGATATGGGAAATCCTTGAGAATATGATTATTGGAAGGAAGATTTTAATGTGATTCTAACTATTGCGTTACAAGAGATCAATGACAAGGATATGATTTTACAAAATACTCACAACCAACTCGAGAAGATGATGTATAGGGAGTATGATATGAGAGAGGTGATCTCCAGTGCAGATACTTGTGTTGAACAAGAATACATCTATCACCTCTATGCATTCAATTTGTTCCTCAACCAAACTATGGATACACCAGACATAGCAGGGAAACCATCAGGATGAAAGGAGTCAACCGACAACAAGAGCACCATATCATGGAGTAGAAGCTTTGAATAGATCTTAGGTGGTCACAGGCTTCTACTTGGAGATTAATGAATCGATGCATTTAGCTGTTGCAATATTTTTTTTCTTAATTATGTTTAGTTATCAAACAACATGACTTTGTATAATGGGTCTATAGCTTGTTTCCTCTCACATATATAAGAGAGACCAAGATTCGAATAGATCATCCATCTCATATCAGAAACTACTGTTATAGTGCATATTATTCAAAGATAAATATAATGGAGAAGGTTATGCATAATTGTTAATTTCCTTTCAAGTGTTCAATTATTGTGTAGATTTATATGCTTATATGTTATTTGGCTATCTCTAAAGTGGTTTTTTATGTTATTCAAATTGAGTGTGTGGAAATACATTTAATTTTTCAATACAAATTTGTTGTAGTTGTGTGATGTTGACTAGTTTCAGTGTGCAGAAGAATTAAAATTCCTTTAAGAAATCAAATTTGATAGGTTCCTGTTTGGATTAAAGTCCTTTTGAATAGATTGTCTTAATTAGTTTCCTTTCACATTTGAATTAAATCCTTTCACAAATTCATAGTAGCATAAGGGGATACCACTAGGATTACTAAGAAGAGTCCAAATAACTGACATACTTGCATGTTTTCATAAGGTGCAAACATTCAAAGTGCCCAACTATTCAAGTTATTCTAAAGAGTGAATCTACCTATCTTACAGAACCCTATCTCCAAAATAATCATTCATCCCTCCACTTTGTCCACCCAATAGAAGTAGGCACTAGTAATAATTAGTTATTACATACAAAATACAACTCACAAACTTGAACTCTGAGCAATTACTCTCACTAGTATTTAGACATTAAAACTATGCATATGCTTCATCTCACATGCCATAGTAAGTAGATTGCTCAATCTGGGAACCATATCTATCTACAAATTTTTCTTATTCTTCAGGTATACCTGCCTAAGTCTAGCAGAGCCTGAAGAGTAGAAGATAATTAGTCTTGCTTACCTTGTTCATGGGCCAAAGGTGTAACAAGGGATTGGCACCCCCTTATGGTTTAAAACCTACACTTTGAGACCTAACACTAGTGATGACGGCCCAAGATTTTTCATCAAAATATATGCATGACTTCCATGGTTTAACTACATCTCACTATCCTTTCCATGATGAGAAGGTAGAGGTAGATTTCAACAAGAGCCTTCATTGTTTGAATTGGCATCAAACAATACCTTCAACCTCAACTTATGTCATTACATATAATAGCATTTCCCCAATAGTGTGTATTGTTTAATCACACAATAAGCGGCCTTTAGAGCCCAACAGTACCTACCCAATCTACATATACCTTTGGTGCTAATGAAAATCACAGGCAAAAGTGAAAGTGTTAGGAAGGTAGGTCTATTTCATCTAGATTTTTTTCATTGTCGAAATACGTCTACCTTAATTGATGCAAATATATTCATGAGATTTAAGCATGATCACTATTGTTATCTATGCTCTACTAGTTTGATATGCCCATGATTTTTTGCCTATAGTACTTGACTAATGACTCTCTATGAATAACCCAAGTATAGTGCTTTAATTTCTTTCAAACATAAAGTGGGTGGTAAGTGTTGCTTTATGTGATAACCATACATGACTTAGTTAAGAAATGGGAATCTCACTTATAAGATTTTCTTAATTAATTGGGATCCTGTATGCAAATACATGATGTATATCTTTTCATTTTTCCCTTTTCAAGCCCACTCTTGAAAGCTCCTAAGTGGTTGAAGAGACTAGTTGGTGTCAATTTTGGATTTGGAGGAAATCTTGCTTCATTTCAGCTCGGTACAAGGTCATAAAGTGCTATTGGCTCTTCTGAGGTAGAGTACAATTTATTCTTTGGTACATGTCATTAAGATGATATATGGTCTTATTTTTCTACTATTTTCATAGGTATATATACACAATCTCGTTAACGAGGATAGTTTGGTGCTTCATTCAATAGAGTTTGAAGTTGCAATAGCAGACGGTGAGAAATTATCATTGCGAGCTTTGTGTGACAAGAAGTCTTAGGATTCTTAGTTACATATTTGTGGATACTTTTTGAATGGGCTTAATAACAATTTACATTCATTTGTACTGTTTCACTTGCAAATTTTTGGTTTCTGCATTGATTTAGTTTGGAAGAAGAGGGGGAGACATGGAATTTCCTAAGAGTCATGTTTGAAGATGAAGGAAATGATAGGACAAAGCTACTTGAGCACCTTGGATTTCAAGTGTAGTCAATAGAGAATCAAGACTTATAGAAATCTCAATCTGCCAACATTCATGATAGTAGTAGTGAAATAATCAACAATGTCACTCTTGACAATACAACACAATTAGATCCATCAGTTCAGTCAAAAGGTGGACAAGATGTTACATCCCCCAAAGAAAATGGTGAGGAGTTTTTTGATAATTTGCACAGTCCAAAAGAAGAGTCCTCACTTCCTCTCACTGAAAATGATTTTGTTGTTGGGAAGGATACCCTAGGCAATGGAGAAGAGGTGCAACATGAAGCTACTAAAGATTCAACTGAATACTAAGAATGTGATGAAGCCATTCAAATTTCTTTAGTTTTTGGTGATTATAAGGGAGTAGTCATGCAATTCCTATTAGCAAACAAGATGGCAGATGCACTTCTCATTGCTCATGTCAGGGGGAGTGTTTTAAAGGAGAAAACTCATGATGAATATTTAAGAAAAACAAATTGTTCCTATCTTAATGTTATGCTTCTATACTAATTGCATGGCATTTGCAATGTCTTAAAGTCTTTTAATGTTTTATGTTTTACAATCCTTCTTGTATTCAACTATCTAGATTTTAGAAGGCTAACTGGCTTTGTTTATCTTAAATATATTTCTTTCTATGGAATATTTTTTGACTTAGCACTATTAGTGCAAGTGGTTTCTGCTATGGTCAATAATGATCTTATTAGCCTTGTGAATAGTAGGCCTTTGAAATCCTAGAAAGAAACTCTTGCTTTACTTTGTACACTAAGTGTTTTTTTCCCAAAAAAATTAGTTAAATAGAAAATTATGTAAATTGGATAATGCAATTTTGATTTGGAGCAAATTGTACTTGATAATAAGTCTTTTTATAACTCATTTCTAATTTCTATGAGTTGTAATTTGAAGCTTTTGATATAATGAGAAAGCCTACAAATTTATGCATTGTATCATACAGTTGTGTATAGTATTTTCAAACATTTATCATACTTGTATCATAGATACAAGACTTGGACGTAAAATAGTCTTAGCAGGTTGATTCTTGACTTAAGACTTGGAGGACTCGACACAGACTTGGTAGGCCAACTTTTTGACTTGGACTTTGAAGGTAGGTTTTCAAATCAAATAAACCCTACCCCATAGAGTGATGTGTGTTTTCTATTATATTTTCATTGAATGCTCTTGGAAAAGAAATGAAATTAGCTATGATGGTTTTTTGTTCACTATTTCCAATTGATTCTAAGTTTTCTTTAAGAGGCTTGGGGTTGTAAGATCAAAGGGGTATCTTGTAGTCAATAGAGAAAGGAAGTTAGTCCTTCAAGAGATTGTAGCAAAGATGTGATAATCACAAAGCACAAGGTTCAAAGCAATGAGATCATAATGTAAAAACAAAAGAGAAGTTTTTTGTTTTTATCAGAACAATGATTTTAAGGATTGATTATGAAGAACAATCATCATAAGATAGTAGTGAATACAAACAATGACAGTTCCAATGAGTTATCAATACAGTGATTAAAGAGTTCCAATTTTTAATGCATGATAATAGTAGTCCAAGGCATACAAGGGATAGGAATGAAAGACAATATATAGAGGGAAAATAGTTGCAAATGATCACTGTTATATCAAAGCATATGAGTGTCAAAGGATCATAGAAAAATGAAGGAGATAATAGTAGTTTTTATGAATGCCATGTGATTCAATATCATGCAAAAAGATGTAAAAGACCATGGAATAGAGTGAAAAGGGGTCAAATTCAATGAGATTCATTCAATGCCAAAGAGCATTATCATTATATCGATGAAAGCACAAGATTGTAACAACAATGAAGCAATGGAAAGCAAGAACAATATATGCAACATCAGGATCACTATCATAAAGGATGAAGATCAGCATGAGGTTTCAAGATTCAAGATTTCCACTTACCTTTAGATTGTAACCTTGTTTAATGTTCTTCCCTTTCTTGAATGATACTGGTGTTGCAACTCAGAAAACACTGCTCAACAAGCTCTGGCATTACAAAAATGGAAACCACCACTCTTTGCATTCAATGGTTGTTTCCTTCATCAAACTTGCAATTGGAAAACCTTCAAACGCGGGAGCTGAAATACCAAATTGTTGATTAAACTTTGAAACTTCCCTCCAATGTGAAATCACAATGTTTTACGCCAAAAATCAATTGCCTGAGATTCCCTGAAAATGCATACATGACCCAATCGACCAAGGCACCAAAAATACCTTCTTCTTCTTTTTTTGTCCACCAGAAATACCTATTGCTAAAATGCACCAAAAACAATTCTTGTGTGGAAGGCATGCAAAAATTAATCTTCATTTTTAGGGGAAAAAAATTCATCTATCTACATTGTCATTTTAATATAGGTTGTGAAAATTAAGATAAGCATGATGTGCTCCTAAAATTACTAGACTTCAAACTTGTATAAAAAATAACATCTATAAAAATGATCCACACATAATTGATTTCATAGATTATAAAATAATTCTATTTTTTAAAAATAATTAACAATATAAAGCCTGAAAGAGAAAAACTTTGCATACCAAAAGCGATGATAATTGTTATTTCTATTTCACATTATTAAGATGATCAAGTATATAGCAAGCGAAGACAAAAGTGAATCAATTTCTTCATTTTTATTGCAATTGGATTGTTTAAATCATATTTAATTATTGAAATTGACCACAATTTCTCTTTGATACATTTGACATGCTAACACAATAGGAAAATCAAACGGGCTTCAAATCATAGTTAAAAACATTAACGATTCATTAACATAATGAGTAATAAAATTATTTAAAGAATGTAAATGTTTATAATTTTTTTTATAAAATATGCGAAGGCCTTAAGACTGCACCGAGAGGCAATTCCTTCCACACAATAGGTATTTTTTGTGCACCAAGCAACCTAGGTGGCCAAATGGCCCGCTTAGGTAGGGGTCCCATGAGGAGGGCTTAATTAGCTCTATGGATTATGATCAAATTTGAAAGAAAAAAAATAGAGGAGTAATAGTCATTTATATAGTCATTAATTTAGCCATATATTTAGTCATTTCTTTAGTTATTTGTATTTGTCTAAAATTAGTCATTTATTTAGTCATTTTTATTTGTCTGATATTAGTCATTTATTTAGTCATTTAGTTGTGATTTTACCCAATAACCAAATTAGTCATTTATTTTCAAGATACTACTAGTGTTAGTCACGTAGTCATTTATTTGCCAAATTCTACTAGTGTTGAGTTGTCCCCCCACATGTGTGACAATGCCATTTCTATCATACTTCAATTTTTAGAAAATGCATTCATTTCCAACGAATTTTTTCTTGAAAATCCTTGCAAACCTTTTTTCAAAAATCACATTCTCGACTTGGACCCCTACCAGAACATGTTTCTTTCATCATGGGTTCACAAAGAAAGAACTTGAGAAATTTCCTCTGAGGAGGGAGCAACTTTTCCTATGGGAGAAGCCTCAAACTTTCCCTCATTAGGGGGCATTCTATTCCTTTCAAGTTCCTTGATGAAGTGAACATCTTTTGAAAGGATTCCTTGATGATGAATTGATTTGAGAAAAAACATCTCTTTTACACTTTCAAATAGCGCGTCCCTTGAGTGGATCCCTCTTCTTTTGAAGGGTTCCTGAGGGACCCCTTTGAAAGCCTTCTAACTTTCTGACTGTCTACATGACAGTCTGCTTGTTTTCCTATGTGGCTATTTTGTTTTTTCACATGTTTTATCTATAGATTAACATGTTTCTTTGTAGGTGCGCTTGTGAAGCCACTTTCTAATCCGACTCTGCGAAGTCCCCTTACATTTGGGCTTCCTTCATGATAGAGAACTTGGGGGTTTCCTTCTTGCAAGTCTACAGACTTGTGAGACACTTACATCCTACAAGATTTGTCCATCATCAGTTTGAGGCCCTTCAGTGTAATTTGTGCAACTTCAAAGTTCTATGGGGCTATGGAGTCCTTTTGTTCAAAATCCCTAGGGAGAGTACATGTGGAGTCCTTTTCCTACCCTATGCTTTCGAGTTCACCAAATCGCAGTCTGCTTCCTCAAAAATTCAAATATACATCTCTATCTCTATCTCTTCAATCTACTTTACAGAACACTCATCGATATTCATGCTTGCTAAAGTGGGGGGAAAATGTATACCTGAGTTAATTTGTACCCCTTGGGAAAATTCCCCTTTCACATACTTTCACCTTATAAAATAAAATTCAAAGGAAAAATTCCACATAAACCACCTAACTTTTATCTACTTGACCTGTTTGTATTGTGTGTTAGTGAGAGAATATTTTTCGGGGATGCAAGCATGACACGTACACATCTATGTGGCACATTGTCATCCCTAACATATTCCTGCATCTAAAGTTAGTAGAGGTGTTACACACCCAATTGGGGTCAAATTGTAATGTCCCTTTTAGACCAACCGACCCTAAAAATGGTAGATTCTTCGCATCCCACCTTCAAAAAAAATCATCTCACTTTCATTTCATCTTCTTACATACTCTCTACACATTCACTCACTTCATTCTTCTTGCAATCACTTCACTTCTTCCCTCTCAAGTAGCATTCTAGCATTCCATTATGAGCATTGCAGGAGTTTTGAAGCTCCATCAACTCCATATTGCGAGTGTGAGGCAAGCCATAGAAGTGTGGGCTTGAAGTCTTGTGAGACTTCCCTTCATCAACATTGTAGCTGTGGTGACTTTGCCAAGTCCATACCTTACTTTCTCCTTCCATTGGCTAGTGAGCTTTTGGGTGGAGGTGGTAACGTTTCACTCTCCTTTGTGTTTTGATAGAGTAGCATAATATTTTTTTGTAGTGTTCATTGCTATCTTTTATTTCCTTTATCACTTATTCTACTCCATTACTTTCTAGTTGTCCATGGAGGTGCAAACACCAAAATGAGGGTCTAACTGAGGCAATCCCCTATACAACCCCAACAATTTTCCCCTTCTTGTTTGTGTGTAGGTGAACATGCACGTGGAGCTAGCTGGAAAATTGACGCTTTTGTGAGATCTATGATCAATGACATAGTATAGGTTAACTACACCCGATCCATATGAATTTGAGGCATATTTAACCAACTAAGCATCAATCCCAATAAGATCATTCACTATAAAAAAAAGACAAATAACCCATTAAAACTAACATTCTAAATCATGAAAGCTTAAAAAAACTCTAATCTAAGACATTGAAACTTATCCTATTGGAGGAGTGGTGTTGCATTGATGTGGAATGGTGACCCTTTTCCAATCCCTTGGATAATGAGCTTTTTTCAATCAATTTTATTGAAGAAAATTGATGAAACCATTGTGAGATGTGTGATGAAACATAATTTAAAGCTAAATGAATATGATGCAAGATATTTTAACATTATGTATGCTAAGATGATTGATAGGGATATATGCAAAGCTAATATAAATGTATGCAAGCTTCAAAAGATTAAAATCCTAATTAACAAATAAGCTAAATGTATGCATCTAAGTTATCATGCAAACCATTAATGGAAGCTAAGCTAATATGCAAGTAAATAAAGCTAAAATGATGTTAAATGTGAGTGCAGGTGCAAATGATTTTAACAACATAAGTTTGTTATTAAAAGATGGATCCATTTGTCTCCAAATAGTGACCTATTTATAGGAGAGCAAATAAGAAATGAAGGAATAAGATTGAAAAAGCTAATCAATGGTAAAGGATGGAAGAAGTTGGAGGAACGGATCATGGATTCTCATCAAGGGATGATAATCAATGATGAGATTTAATCAAGGGTTCTCATTCATTCAAACAAACACACTTTTAACCTATATAAGAGGTCACAAGTTAACTTGCATAAGAAGTTTTGAGTTAACTTACACATGAAGTTTTGAGTTAACTTGCACATGAATTTTTGTAATAATATTCCTTTTTTCAAATGAGTGATGAGAAAGATTATTCTTTGGAATATTCTCATGGATGAGGAAATAGATATTTTGCAAATTAATTTAACAAAGTTTAACTGTGCAAAAGGGGAAGGAATATTTTATGGGAATTTTCCCCTTTGGAGGAATGTGCAAAGGAAGAATATTCCCTTGCAAGTGGGAGAATTAGTAATTTGATAATTAAAACAAAGTTTTAATTATGCAAATTAGGGGAATTAGATGATATTCATTAAATAAATGATTTAATGAAAAAGGAGGATAGTGATATGTTATTTAATTAAATAACTTGGGGTTATTTAATTAAATAAAAGGACTTAGGGATTTAAATTAAATAATTAGATTTATTTAATTTAATAGGATGAAGTGTTCTAGCATGAAAGGGGATGACTTAACCTAATTAGGTCAATTAGATTAATAGATGAAAATGAGGCAATTAATTAAATAGCTAGGATAATTTAATCAATTAAGTGAAAAGAGGATGGGTTTTAGGATGAAATGATGTTAACTAGCCAATGTGATCCATTGAGACATTTTTAGGTGTCTACAAGATCATCTTCATCACCCTAGCTTTCATTTACTTATTTTATCATCTTCTTCTTTATTTTCTATACTTTCTCATTATGTTTTTTCTGTCAAGATCAACCAGCTAGGCTGTTAGTACATTTTTAGGCAATTTTTATTGTCTTACATTTTTTGGCCATATAGACACAGTGCTAGAGAGACACCAGCATGTCACGCTATCGTCTGAGAACTGTGTTGTTTTCCTTGGACATAGAGCTATTTGAGGTTAGTACTAACTTCAAAAACTATCTCACCTTTCCTAAACCTGAACTTTGGGTTTGTAGAGTGACAAAAGTACTACATAGTGCTCTTCATTCTCGATCTCCATCCCTTTAGAGTGAGGTAAGTTAGGGCATCCCTCCACTCTTAGCTCTTTGTGACTTGGAGCCTTGACATGGTTGGTCCCCCTCTCTTACATTTACATGTATAAATTTTTCCCCTCTTTGAGATAAAGTAATGGTTGCTTTGTTTCAAAGAATTCAATGTTAAGGTCAAGATTTGAAAAATTTAATATGCCCCACTATGCCCCAGTAGTTAGTGGAAAGATGGTAGGATGTTGGGCTAAATGTTGTAAGGGGGAAATCGATAAGCATAAGGAAATCAAAATGAATGAATTAAACTAATCTAATTCAAAGAAAGATTAAGATTCATACCCATTACTCATGAAATGAGACTACAAAGAAATGAAATCAAACAATGTAATCAAAGAAGAGAACGTAAATTGAATTCATAAAGCATAGTGTTACCATCCCATGTTGAAGTGTATTCGCAATGATGTTGGATTGTTGTATGAATGCGAAGCCTCCATTATGCGCTTTACAAAAGCTTCAATGTTTGTGAATGGTGATTGAAGATTTGTGTAAAATATTTCAAGAAATCGAATGGAAATTCAACATTACTTCGTTGCACAAAAGATGTCAATTCTCCAATTGTTTTTGAGGATGAAGAGGATTGTTATATAGATTTCATGTTTTTAAATGAGCTTGCAAGATTAAACAATGTTGAATCAAGATCAATGGTTGAAAGCTATTGAGAGGATTTAGATTGCTCAGTTGGCTTCTATGATGGAATCAATTAAGGATATTGATTGATCAATCAAAGGAAATAGATTGCTTAATCAGTGGAATTGAGAAATCATGTTGAGCCTTCAGTGGGATTGAAGAACAAATGAATCAGTTAGGAAATAGATGGATTAGTCAGCCAATCATAGTGAACAATCGGTGGACCATAATTTTCTCAATCATAAAAGTGGGCACGAGCGTAATTAATTAATTGAATTAATTAGTTAAGCTTTTTGAGTTGAATGTGCAAGTCATGTTTGAATTCTACAAACAAAGTTCAATTTGTTTGTTTTTGTCCTTTTTGAGTGATGTTTGAATAATTTATTTAATTATTCAATTTTAGGGGAAAGTGATTTAATTAAACTATTAATTATTAATAATTTAATTAATTTAGGGGAGTAGGGTAAATTAGCAACATAATTAAATAATTGATGTTATTTAATTAATCAGGAGGAATGAAGCTAGATTAGGAATTTATTAAATAAATGAAATTTATTTAGTTAGTCAAAAAATGATTAAAAAGTGAATTAATTAAATAATGTAATATTATTCAATTAATAGAGGAAATTAGGGTTTTTGATGTAAATGATGTGACATGCAGTGATATTAGGTGATAATGATGTTGATGATGAGAAAATATCATTTAGGATATGTGTTATGCATTAACTCATTTTTACATGTCTACATTTTGCCCCCCTTTGAGATAAAGTACTAGTTGCTTTTTGCCAAATAATTCGATGTTAAGATCAAGATTTAAAAAAAATTATTTGCCCCACTATGCCAGAGCGGTTAGCAGAAAGATGTTAGGACACTGGGCTACCTCCTCGAGATGCTGACCAAAAAAATCATTTTTCGGGTCAGGCTTGCAACAATTTTTATATCAGTTCAGATGCGTAGAGGACAAAAAATTAAGCTTATAGGACCCTTGTTGATAGTTTAGATGTTCTTAGGAGCTCCTAATTATTTCAACCTAAGAGGGTTTCCTAGGTAAAAAACTAGGTTTTGGGGGTTAAAATAGGTGATTAGGGTTTAATTTACCTCATTTGCATTCTAAGCCTTTAGTAATTTCTTGTCTCTAGATTTCTTGATTTTGTGATTGTCGAGGATCTATGGTGAGGATTTGAGGAGCCCCACATTATGCAAAGGCAGTTCATGAGTTTGGGAGGCCTGCTGGTGTTAGTGTGTTGATATGTACCTTCTCCTTTCTTGTTTTTGACTTTCCATTTTTGAGTAATAAATGCTAGAACAATTTTTAGGCATTAGTGGTAGTTTCATGAGTTTTATGCTCCTGCATTGTTTCTATCACTTTTGATGTTTGTGAATGTATCACTCTTGTATTTCTTGGCCACACTTGATTTATTTATTCACTTTTGACTCAAATATTTGCTTCTATTTATTCCTTTGTTTAAAATGTTCTCTTTTGAATTTCTTGGTATGAAATGGCCACCATTGTGAAATTTATTCGCTTTTGAGAAATATGTTTGCATTTGCCATTTTTACCGCTTTTGACTTTTTTTACTACTTTTGACAAAAAGTAACCAGTTTTTCTATTTTTGGAAGTTTGAGCCAGTTTATTTGCAATCTTAGGTTTTTTCCGTGTTTTCATAGAAAATTCTTAACATCATGGGTTGAATGTTTATAGGAAAGTATCAAATCACTTTACTCGAAAGAGCAAGGGTCACATTAGTTATTTGATTTAATTACTGGTTTTCATGAGCTTGAGCTAGATGTTCTAGATGATGTGGGGTTGTGACATATATGTTAATGCTAGTGATTAGATACCACAGAGTGATGATGGCTGCTCTTGTTGAGAGATGACACTCTGAGTCATCATCCTTTCATTTTATGACCAATGAGGCCACCATTACCTTGGAGACATCCTCAGTTTGGTGATCCTAGTATAGTTATCGGTGTAGCTGAGTCAGGTGATCAATTAGTGAGGTAGTTAGATAAGTTGTTAGTCATGCCACAACCTTCTCCTCACCAGAGCCATGATCATTAGAGGTCCCCACCTTTGGTTGAGTAGTAGGAATGATTATTTCTTTATCTATTTTGATGTTCATTGTATCATAGACTTATGTTGTAGACATGATTTTTTATATATACATTCATCGGCCTAGCTGAGGCCTTGTATATATGTATTATGATATCACACATGTTGTTTGATGGTGTACTTGACATTCTCATTTTTTATGACATATATGAGATATACCATGTTTTGATTCAACTTTATTATGTGTTATGTGATGATTATGGATCATGATGTATGCTTATGTTCATGTTTTTATACTTTTCTGATGTATTCATAAGATGTGGATGGATGTATGATTTATATAGGGATATGATATATGATGTATGTATATGATGGATGATGATATTATACATGATGCAATGTATGATATACATGATGTATGATGTTTTTATTGCTTGCATATGGTCATGATATGTATTGATGAAATTGTGGATGCAGGATGGATGTGGTACTAATGATATTTGCAGGACAAAGTTGGTTGTTAGAAGAAATGTTGGATGATTTAGAGATGGATAGAAATTTGATGTTAGTTATTGATGATTTTTTTTTTCTTACATGGAGGCTTCATATCTTTAGCAATCCTTATTCATGTAGAAAATAGACATGATGCCGCAAGGTATTAATAACCAAGGTGGCTTTGTATCTATTGTGTGGACTTTGAATCAACACACAATATATTCTTGCTCATACCAGATATACGAAAACCCTATTACAGTATATGGTTAAGTTGTGTTAAAAAATTTCAAACTAGTTAGACAGAGAGATGAAATACCTATCATGCAACTAGTACATGAATTGTCTCAAAATAACTTCCATACACAAAACAAAGAAATTATTTATTGTGGTAGTATCACAAAAACATAAATAGAATAAACATAAATTGATAGTTAATGCCATCATTCATTCTTCTCTAAATCCTTATGGACATCCTCAAGAGATCCTAGGAATGTGGTATTACGATAAATCAAAAAGATAATACTATAAAAGGATAAGCAATGTTGTAGTATCACTTGCCATAGTTGTTGATGTTTCATGTTGAAATCCATTGATTATGTCTATTGTAGGAATGCTTTATCCGTTAAGACTCATGTTTAGGATTGTTGATACGATTTTCAAATGGGTATGGTAGTCCATACTTAGGCATTGTTTTCACTTGATAGTTGTCTAGTAGTTTGATTTTCTCTTTGGAATTTTTTATTTTGATGTTTGTTTTGTTTGTTATTTGTGTAGGGTGGAGGTGAAAATTTGTTTATTATGGATGAAAATTTTATTGCGGATTGTCAACAATTGAGGTAGGACCTTTTTTATTTTCTGGGTTTATTTGATGTTTTTTTTGTTGTTTTCAGGGGACTAACCTAGGGCCTTAGGGACTCATTAGAGATAATCCTTTCCTATGTTATCCATGTAGAGGCTTGTAGTTCACTTGGTTTGATAAAAACATGTTTTTGACTTTTTCTATTTTGTGATTCTTTTTGGGTATTTTGAATTTTTTGACTAAGTTAAAAAAGAGCATGATAGATACCTAAGGGGACTAACCTAAGTACTCATGGGCTGATAAGCCTTGCCTATGTTATACATGCAAAGACCATGTAGTTCAACTAGTGTTGGCATAACATGTTTTTGGGATTTTGATGTTTTTTTTTTTTGACCATGATGGGATGTACAAGGATCCAATCCGCTAGCAATTCGAGACACGATTTTCTTCATTAGGGGAGATGGATTTAATGGTGTAGAAAAGTACATCACCTAATCACTCATCGAGCCATGGTTGGTTACACATTTATTATGGGATGAATTGGTGGATGCTTTAGTTAGTGATGATGGATGAAGATGTAGATCTTATTCTATGGGGGACCAGGCACTATGCGCCCAACCCCTGACCGCTCACAACCCCTGGCTGCTGGTCATATGCATGACTAGGGGCTTTACCCCAGCCCCTAGTCTACCAGCCCCTGATCATGCACAAGACTAGGGGATTTTTTTTTTTAGCCCCTAGGGCAGCCTGTAGGCCAAATTGGTCTTTCTGGAGCACTTTTACAAAATTTGATGTAACTTTTGTGTACGGTGTCCTTTTTTCGCAAATGAGATACCATTGGAAAGCTAATTTTGATGCCAATCCAATGGTGAAGGTAGATTCTTCTGAATTTTCTCTAGATTTATCTTATATGTCTTTGAACTCGGATGATTTTTTTTCTTTGGAGGGCATATCTTTTGACTTGGTGATCCTTTTTTTTCCATTCTTGTGGCATTGGAAAGTTGGTTCAGTCCTCTACACAGATCTGAGGTCTATTTTTATTTTCTATTTATGCATTTTTGCATTCTTTCCTTTTACAATCATTGGGTATTGTAATAAATGAACTAAGATAAAGTTCCATCAGGGGGTTTTCTTGCATAATAATTTGATTAGAGTGTGCATGCACTTTGATCTCCATTTTCATCTAGATTTGTTGACAGATCGTATGGGTTATATCTAGTTTCTTAGTTTCTTTTGGTCACATCTTTCTCTAGCTTGACACATATTAGATTCACATCTGTTCACACTTTAGATTGGGAGTTTATGGTTATTGATTCACATTGGTTCAGATCCATCTCAGTTTGAGGGCCATGTTTTTATGGTTAATGTTCCAGAGTCTTCATGGTACTTATTCCTATGGAAGATTTTTAGACACAATTTGGCATTGGTGTCAAGATACATGGTTTCTAGATTCTATCATCATTTCAACTACTATTGCTTCACAGATTCCAAGGTTGTTCCAGTTTGTGAGTTTTCTAGTGTTCTATGGCATCAGGTCTGCTGTCAGATTATTATGATTCCACTTTGGTTTCTTGTAGATAAAAGTATCTTTCCTTGCTTGTCATATTGCGGTTCCAGTGTTAGTCCATAGTGTTCTTTCAGTGCTTCTTTGCAATAGTCATCTCATTGTAGGGGGTTTTGTCCCACTGGGTTTTCCTTCTCTACCTCATTCATTGCATTTGTACATGGCTACTTGATCAGGCCTTGTTGTTGGGACCCATTCATGCTTTCTTGCATTCATCTTATTTTTAGCTGCATGCTTTTTTAGTCTCCCTAAGTTGCACTTATGGGGGGGTGTTAGTGTAATTAATATTTAATTGCACTTGCATAACTTTACTTAGGTAATATTTTAATTCCTAGGTTAATTATTCTCATCCTTATCTTGTTGAGCTATCTTGTTGCTCAAGATAATATTAGGGTTATGCATACATTTCTTTTATAAAAAAAATCATCTCATGTAATTATGAATTCCTGAATAAGAATATTTGCACATCTTTTTGCAATAGCTTTGCTTTTTTTGATTTTCTCTTCCGTGGAAGGTTTTTTTGTTTGCATGTCTGATCTTGGTTTCTAATAGTTTTCACTATGGTACCTATTCTAGAAGCAGCACCAAAAAAGTGATTTTCACTTAAAGAACATTTTATTTCTCTTTACTATTTTTCTCACTTTTTGAATTTTTTTGAATTTTTTATATTTTTCGTTGGGATACTCTGATGTGTTTAGGTATAGAAATTTTTAAGATGGATGTTGTTTAGTGGTTTGGCTAAAGGTTCTCCTTCAAGAGTGGCCAACTGATAAGCTTCAGAGCCACAACGTGCTATATGATAAAAGGACCAAGCCAGTTAGGTTCAAACTTACCTTTTCCATCTTGATTCAACTATACCTTTTGATTCTCTTTGAGTACTAGGTCACCAACCTAAAAGTTTATGTTCTTGATCTTTTTTTGGAGCTTTGTTTGAGATGATTTTGATAAACTTGAAGATGGTTTAACACACTCAAATTCCTTTCATCTAGGAGTTCAAAATTGTTCAATATGGAGACCTGATATTCCTCATTGCTAACCATTCCTTTTAGGGATACTCACAGGGAGGGGATTTCAACTTCAATAGGTGAGACAAATTTGGATCTGTAGACCAAGGTAAAAGGTGTAACACCTATAGGTGTACAAATATTGGTTTGATAAGCCCATAAGGTTGGGTTGAGTTGCAAATACCAATCATGGCTAACATCATTAATAATCTTTTTCAATATTTTTACGATGGTTTTATTGGATGCTTCAGCCTGACCATTTCCTTGGGGGTAGTAGGGTGCGGATAATCTATGCTGGATAGAAAAATTGGAACAAAGCTCTTTAACATATTGGTTTTTGAATGGGTTTTCATTGTTCGTTATGATGGTTTGGGGAATTCCATATCGACAAATCAGATAATTCAAGATGAACTTGGATATTTGTTTCCCTATAATGTAAGTTAATGGAATTGCTTCTATCCACTTTGTGAAGTATTCAGTTGTGGTAATAATGAACTTGTTCCCATTTGATGAAGCATGAGATATCTCACCAACCAAGTCTAATCCCCACTATGAGAAAGGCCATGGTGTTGTGATAGGTCATAGTTCTTGTGTCGGTGCATGAACAAGGTCACTGTGTTTTTGGAATTGAATTTTTTTTCTTGAGTATTGAATGCATTCTTATTCCATGGAGGGCCAATAGTACCCTGTTCTCAACAATTTTTGTACTAGGTTAGGTCCACTAGAGTGGTACCCACAAACACCTTTGTGTACCTCTTGTAAGGTGGTTTGTACTTCTTCTGCATTAAGGCATCAAAGTAAAGTACTGTCTAAAATTTGACAATATAAGGTGTCTCCTAGGATTTTGAATTAGGAAGTTCTACAAGCAAAGGTCTTCTTTTGGGTTGATGTCAAGTCAGGAGGTATGATACCATGTTGGATGTAGTCAAATGTATCTTGGTACCATGGTGAGTTAGGACCAACAACATCACAAACCAATTCTAATTCTAGGATATTGAATGTTGGTACGAGTAGTTGCTCCACAAGGAATTCATACTTAGGAATGTTTTATGGAATGTCGAGGAGAAAACCTATTGTTTCCATATCGGTGATTGCTTTGTTCATGATTTGAGGAATTTGTCTAAAGCTAATGATGACAAAATATTGTTTGAAACTATCCACCATTCTTTTATATGGAATCAACTTGTCATCCTTTGTTTGATACTCATCATTTAATTTCCTGATTACTAGTTGAGAGTCTCCATAAACTTGCAATTCTTTTATCCTCCATTCAATGGCCATTCTAAGTCTTGTGATTAGTCCTTCATATTCTAAGATGTTATTTGTACATGGGAAAGCAATTATGTAAGCCTTAGGTATACTATCTCCTTGTGGCGTGAGAAATAAGATACCTACTCTTGAGCCATGTTGAGTGTGGGACCCATCAAAGTACAAGGTATAATGGCTTATCCATTATGTTATTAATATGCTCTCATTTGGGAATTCTGTTGTGAGAGGTTGTTGATCGTCCATTGGTGCTTCTGCTAGTTGATCTTCTATGATTTTTCCTTTGATAGCCTTTTTGTCTATGTACTCTATGTCAAACTCGCTCAATATCATCACCCATTTAGCAATCCTACTTGTTATAGCTACTTTTTCTAATAGGTAATTTAGTGGATCTACTTTTGAGATCAACTTTACTTTTCTATTCAAGATGGAGTGTCTCAATTTTTATGTCACAAAGATGATAGTGATATATGCTCTTTCTATGGATGAATAGTTCAATTCCTATCCCACCAGTGTTTAGGTGATGTAGTAGACCACTCTTTCCTTGTTATTGTCATCTAGTTGTGCTAGAAGAGCTCCTAGTGTTGCTTGTATTGTAGACATGGAGTATCATTGCTTTATCTAGAATAGGTGGCATTAATACTAGAGGAGTGAGCAAATTCCCCTTGAATTTTTGGAATGCTTGATCACATATGCCATCCCATTTGAATGTGATGTTTTTGTGTAGCAGATGGGTAAATGGATGACATTTGTCTGCCAACTATATGATGAATCACCTGATGGACTATAGTTTCCCTTGTAGAATTCTTAGTTGCTTCAATGTATTTGGAGGAGCTATTTATAATATGGCTTTTACCTTTGCAAGATCTACTTTGATGCCTCTTCTTGATAATATGTACCCTAGCATTTTTCCAGATGTTACCCTGAATACACACTTTTTTTGATTGAGCCTCAAGTTGTACTATTCAAGCTTGTCAAATACTTTAGTTGGGTTGGTCAAATGGTCTTCTGTTTTGATGGACTTCACTAGTATTTTATCCACATAATATTCCATAGTTGTATACAACATATCATGAAAGATTGTAATCATTTCTCATTGATAGGTTGCCCCTACATTCTTTAGACCAAATGGCATGACATTCTTGCAGAAGGTCCCCCATGAACAAGTGAATATTATTTTATGTTGATTGTCAAGAGATATATTTATCTTATTATATCCAGAGAATTTTTCCATTAGTGACAACATTTCATGCCGTACAATTAGATCTATGATCATACCGGTGCTTGAAAGAGGGAAGTCATCTTTTGGGCAAGTCTTGTTTAGATCTTAGAAGTCCATGCAGATTCTTATGCCCCTAGTGGGATATGATACTGGTATTAGATTTGATATCCATTTAGGATAATCAATTGGTCTAATGAAGCCCACATCTAACAATTTCTTCAGTTCTAATTTTACCAAAAGTGTTATTTATGGATGCATCTTTCATAGCTTCTACTTGATGGGTTTAGCTCTAGGAAATATAGTTAGGTGGTGTATGACCAATGTTGGATCTAGCCCTAGCATGCCTACATATTTCCATCTGAATTTTATCTTCCTTTCATTGATGAATGATGAGAATTTCACCTTCTCTTTAGGATCAAGTGATGTTCCATGATATGTGATCAAGGAAATTTATGAGATCAAGAGCATTTCTAAGGCATTCAAGGGAAGATTTGTAGAAGGATTATTGTAGTAATCAAGAGTCTTGTCATCATGTCAAAGGAATAATGCATCATGCATGTTGTTGAGCCAATGTGTTGATGTAGCATTGAAGATCTATTAAGCATATTCAAGGCATCATTTTTAATCAAGGTTCAAGATCAAGATCTACATTCATTAAGGAAACTTCATGTTAGATTGCAAATTTTTTATCCAAGGTTTCAAGTAAGGTGTGGTGAGTTGTGGCATTGTATTTCTTCATTCATCATTCCTTTCATGCATTATTTCATTACAGAGTTTGACCAAGGCAAACCCCTATTCCCTAAAAAAACAACATTTTTCTCTCCTTTGATTTGTGATTGCAGGTTTTAGGTTGAAGATCATTTGGAGAGAAAAATTGCAAAAGTTATCAAAGTCATCAAAGTTGCTAAGAAAGTTGTCAAATCATGGAAATTGAGCTACAATATTTATTTTCAGCTTTCTGATAGTGCCTCACTAGGATTTGGAAGTGCAAACATTGAGTAACATAACCCAAAAATTGATTTTCTAGAGCCCTAGCTAGGACCCATTCGCCATAGGGAAAATGAGTCCTCAATGAGGTCTACAAAAGTACTTTTTGCAACAGGTACACAACATTTGACCCTCTTAAAACTTGCATTTTTACTAGTATTTTGGTTAAGTTTTATTTTTGTAACTCATTTACACATCATAACCCTCATATTGAATGAAATACAATGAAAATTTCGTTCATAATTTTGTTTCATTATGGTGAACACATATTTTTCCTCCTTATCATATATATATACACGTTTATCTATCCAAGTATATATATATACATATATTATATATCAATATATACATATACATACATACATACATACATATATATATATATATATATATATATTCATTTCATAAATTTTACCAAATACATTTTACTAACATACATATTTATATAATATATAAATATTAAGAATAATACTATGTATATGTATATATATATGATTATATATAAATATACATATTAATATATATGTTTTTGATTATGGAACAAATAGGTTTTAGAGGGAACCCAAAACCCTTAATAGTCTGATAGCATAAGATAGAGCATTGACAGAGCAGAAACAAAAACAAAAAACTGCCCATGAAGAAGAAAATAGTGAAAACCAGGGTAGCACAACAAAAAACTGACAAAAAATCACAAAAAAGCTAGCACCTAGGCTAGGTTCCTTAGGATCTTTGTCGCCTCCTACTCCAATTTTTTCATATTGAGCACAGACTTCTTGATCTCCTGGATGTTCACTAAAGCTTGGTCTGCCTTCCTTTTCATATTTTCTCTGGTCTTGTTACTCGGTCCCCCACTATCCAGCTGCCCTTCCTCTTTGTCAAAATCAAGAAACACAACACTTTTAACATGATGGGAACTTTCTAGGTTCTCCACCATGGTATTCATAGTCTGTGCAGTGGATTTTAAGATCTTATGGCTCATAACCAACACTTTGTGGAGAGAGTTTTTGATGTTCCTCAACTGCTCCTCCATGTCCACCTGCTTACCTTCATGGTTGCTTTTGAAATCCTATAATTCATCTACCATTTTCTTGAGGCACTCAACCATATACTTCTTCTCTTCCTCAATCTATAAATCAATAGCCCGACCACTACCACTGCCTCTATTATTATCATCACCAACTTTCTCCATTTTACTGTTCATGGCTTTCTGGTTCAACTTGATCTCCTTAATTTTAAAGAACACCCATCTCATTAACCTAAAATTATCCACAGCTCCGTTGTAGGAAATAACAAGAACATCAGTGGGAAATTCCCGTTCCTCTTTGAAATAATGATTCCCTGTCTTGAGGTCCATAGGGAAATGGGGCCTCTCATCTCTATTGGTAGTAGGGTAGTTGGAGTACTCAGAAAAAGAAACCGACTATGAGTCCTCATCTTTCTAATGATAGGAGGGGTCCTCCAACACCTTTCTCTTACCCTTCTTCTGAGGAGAATCCCTAGATTTTCCTTTCCCCTTGTCAACAACCCTTTCCTTAGCTGAAGGTATCTGGTATGGCAGGGCTGACATGGCTTTGAAATGATCATGAATAAGGACAAGCAATCCTTCATGAAGAATAGAATACCTGATAGGGTTCTATTTATGGCTTTTCAGACTAGCATTCAGAGAAGAGGTGAGATAAAAAAGGAAAAGAAATCATGACTAATTAACACATATATTAATATACATATATATACTACATATATACATATTAGTGATATTATTTCAATATCTTTATAAATACACTCATACACACAAATCCGTCGATCAACATATTTACATGGAATGTTGATGGTGAGGGATACTCCCCTCTTGCAAATACACAAAATTCACTCACAATCCTCTTTTTTAATCAATTTCAAAACAATATAGAGATTGTAACAAAAAGATAACCAAAAGACTTAGGTTATTGGACATTCATTAGCATAACAAAATTAGAAACATTTACACTTATTGGATTTTTTCAAGGACATTTAGTCTCTCCCCTACCACATCAAGGGGTTCTCTCCATGCCATGTTGATCCACATTTCTCAACCTCCAACTCACTCTTTATTTGAACTCTTTATTCTCCCACACAGTCTCTAATCTCCTTCATGCATGATACATCTTTCCTCATTGGAAACTTCCCTCAAGGATTCTTTTTCTTTTGTAGCTCCCTCCACATTTGACCTCTATGCAACCATTGAACTCTTCTTATCTTAGCAAGAATTTTCTATACTTTCCATGCTTTGGACTTCAACTCTCCAAATCTCCTCTTAACTCTATGTTGTTCCCCATTCAGAAGTTATTTCAAAGGTGTGTCACCAAAAAGTGTATACTTTGCTTGATATGGGAATAATTGATGATAAATTGGACTTAATAAGGCCTTGATTTAGTGTTGTGAGGTGTTTCACACATCCACATTAGGTCTTGGGCCATTGTAAATTGAATAAAATGCATTTATTGATGTCTTATAAAGGTTTTGTAAGGTGTTCTAACACATCTTCACACTTTTCTAAGACCATAATATCATAATTCACCTAAATAAACTTACCAAGAACTATTTCAAAGTGTTGTAAAGTCTTGTAACAAAATTTCACATTTTCCTAGGATTGTCATCAATATTTACACCTTTCTTGTGCTTTAAATGGCTCCTTTATACAATTAAAAATTCCCAAGTGGACTAAGTCACCATTGGTGGCGACTTAGTCCCATTTGGCTCAAAAATCAAAATAAATTAAAATTTCTTTTGGGTTTTTATTCCTTAAGACCTAAGGTTGGCTTGTGATGAGGTATTAGGGCATAATTGTGTATAAATATAGGATTTTCCCTCTCATCTTACCTAAATTTATAACTCATCGTCATCCATTCATCATCCATCATTCATCATGTTCTCAAGTAAAGCAAGCTAGGGTTTTATCATTGGAAGTCATCAAGATAGCTTCCAAGGACATTCAAGGGCATATTCTTCATTTTTTGTTGTAGAAATTAAAGATAAAACATCATGGAAAGGCATTAACTCTATTGTTGCATGATTCATTACATTATTTCTTCATTTGGTTTAATTACATAAAAAGGGGTTTGACCAAGGCAAACCCCCATGCCTTAACATTCACCATTTCTTTCTCTTTCATTGTATGTTTGTAGATTTAGACACTTTGAGGGTTTGAAGATCATTGATGACTAGGTTGAAGACTTTTTGAAGACCTCTCCTTGCTTACAAAGCCAAAATATCAACAAAAAGTCACTTTTAGGCCCAAAAATCAAAGTTTCAGAAGCGAACACCTGTCAGGAACCAAAATGCAAACCAAGGGCTTATGTTTCCACTTTTGAATTTTTAGAAATTAAGAAGTGGACTAAGTCACCAACAATGGTGAATTAGTCCCACTAAACTTTTTTTTCAGAGGTTTTTACAGATTTGGATACCCATTTGGCCGAAATGGGTTTTTGAGTAGTTTTTCTAGAATTGGGACTAAGTCGCCCAGATTGGCACAAGTGTTCCAGTCAACTTCTGCAACTATTTTTTTAGGATTCCAAACCTTCATGCCATCCCTTTTCAACCTCCAAGTGCACACATTCTGTTTCATAGCTTTCTATCTAGTTTTGTTTACATTTTTAGGTCATTTATCACATGTTTGCATATCATAGTGTGTTTTCCAGTACTTTACATTTCTTAGGGTTAGCATCAATAAATCATTCCTTTTTTATTTTATTGAATTATTACATCATAATTAGATACATTGTGTCCTTTTCACATTAATCTTGAGTGTAGAAATTTGCATTTTGGTCCCAATTCCTTTCTCCTTTTACGTGAAAAACCTTAGAAGGAGCTAAAGCAGTTGGGCAATCCAAAATCATTATCTACAATTTGGTGAATCTTACTTTTGAATCCCTTCTTTTCTGATTTCAATTCCTTCCTCATTCTAGAATCAGCTTGCATTAACATTGAATTGCATTTTGCATTAGTTAATTTGCATTATAGGGTTTTCAAATTTTGCATTAAAGTGAAAGTGCATATAGTTTGCATTTTTTCCTTTTAAATCATTGCAAAACTTTTGAAAACTAGATTTTCTTTTAGTATTCTGGTCATACATACTAAACAACATCAAAATCCATTAAAAATTGCTAAATTTTTTGAAAAAACCCTACTTGGGACTAATTCGCCATTATGGGTGGCTTAGTCCCAACCCTAATTTTTCACTATCTATTACAATGTTAGAAACCTTATTTTTGTGCTTCCTAAGCCTCCTAGTATCATATACTATAAGTTTGGAAACTTTTGGTAATATTTTTTTTATGCATTTAGGTCAAAAACATCATTTAAGGGTAGTCATTTTTGAGGTCATTTCAATTACGAGCATTTTTGCATCTTAAATCATTGAAAATCTATAAAATTTTGCATTTACATCTTAGGTCTGCATTATATAGTATAGAGGCTATCAACATCCATCAAAAATATCAAAAAAATCTCAAAAAAATCCCTATTGGGACTAATTCGCCACTTTGGGTGACTTAGTCCCTAATCACCCCTGAAATAGCCTTTTACAGAGTTGAAAACCCTATTTTAAAGCTTTTGTTTGCTGCCATAAACTACCTATATTAGTTGGCTAAGTTTTTGTAACATTCATTTCATTACATCTCACTTAAATTAGCTCATTTCATGCATGGTTTAAATTTCAAGTTTGCATTTTCATATTGTTACATCGTATAATTAGTCAATTGTCATCATTAAAATCTAAAAAAATGCATTCCTCTTTTGCATATTTTCTTTCGAATGGTTACATTTCAAGTTTGTAGAATAATCATAACATCATGTTTTCATTACAAAAATCTATAGTTATCATCTTTCATGTTCTATTTTTAGATCTTATTGCATGTAAGAAAGTTTTGTTAAGGGCATATGAATATGAGGTCCTTTCCCCTCTCTTTTTGTTCATCATAGATCCCTCGAGCCTTGTTTCCATTATGTGGATGAGGTTAGTCTAGTGAAAGAAACCTTGGGTAATCATACAAATCACATTTGTTCTTCTCCTATTATCTCTCCTACTTGTGAAGAAGATATATTATAGTGTTAGAAGAACCAATTGATGAGAGTTTTGAAAATACGAGTTGTTTCTCTCTTCTTATCTCTCCTATTAGACAAAACATTACTAAACAAGAGGACATAATAATAAGTAATCATGATGATCACACATCACAATAAGAGATCATTGAAACCTACCTAAATCCATCTCCTAGCATCTTCTCCTCCTGTGATAGTGATGAGGATATGTTGGTGTTATATAAGCAAACTTTCAAGATCTATGATAACCCTCTTTATGATCCTTCCCCTACCTCTCCTATTTTGGAAGACATTTGGGAACAAAGGAATGAACTTATCATTGATCATGATAGTCATACTTGTTCTTCTTCAAATACCTCTCCTATTAGTAATGAAGGTATTGAGGGTCTTGATTGTCCATCTCCTCATTCCCCTTTGGAAGATGTTGAACAACAAGAACATGAGATCATAGAAACATTCCTAAACAGTCTCCCTAACCATAACAATCAACTTTTCCTTTCTTCTAATATCCCTCCTTGATGCAAAGAGGACAAATTGGTGTTAAAAGATATACCTATTAAGAGTCATGAGAATCTTGACCCTCCATTACCTAATTCTCCAACTGTTTGGGAAAATCTATTTGAAAATCATAGTGGTCCTTCTCTTGATGCCTACCCCACTTGTGATGAAGCTACTTTACAAACTTCAACCTTGGATGACCATCTTGCAAGCTTTCCTATTAGGGTAGATAATATGGAACAAGGGAATGCGACCTTACAACAAAATGATAATCACATAGACTCATCCCCTCATCTTCCCATTCCCAATCAAAATGAAAATTCAACCATTGATCATTCCCCTACATGCAATGAAGTCATTTTAGAAGACCCAATTCATGAATGTCAAGAACATTTTATTATTAGTTCTCCTAAAAACTCTCCTCCTAGGGAGAATATCATTGTTGTCACAAATGACAACCATAGTAATGTGTCTTCCTTAGATAAACATATGATTCTAGATTTCCCTTTATTAGAAATACATCAAACCAAGACTGTTGAGGTTATGAATGCAC
>VDFB02261222.1:0-85617 GCA_007258455.2 Sequoia sempervirens | reverse complement strand
TTTTTCAATCAATTTTATTGAAGAAAACTGATGAAACCATTGTGAGATGTGTGATGAAACATAATTTAAAGCTAAATGAACATGATGCAAGATATTTTAACATTATGTATGCTAAGATGATTGATAGGGATATATGCAAAGCTAATATAAATGTATGCAAGCTTCAAAAGATTAAAATCCTAATTAACAAATAAGCTAAATGTATGCATCTAAGTTATCATGCAAACCATTAATGGAAGCTAAGCTAATATGCAAGTAAATAAAGCTAAAATGATGTTAAATGTGAGTGCAGGTGCAAATGATTTTAACAACATAAGTTTGTTATTAAAAGATGGATCCATTTGTCTCCAAATAGTGACCTATTTATAGGAGAGCAAATAAGAAATGAAGGAATAAGATTGAAAAAGCTAATCAATGGTAAAGGATGGAAGAAGTTGGAGGAACGGATCATGGATTCTCATCAAGGGATGATAATCAATGATGAGATTTAATCAAGGGTTCTCATTCATTCAAACAAACACACTTTTAACCTATATAAGAGGTCACAAGTTAACTTGCATAAGAAGTTTTGAGTTAACTTACACATGAAGTTTTGAGTTAACTTGCACATGAATTTTTGTAATAATATTCCTTTTTTCAAATGAGTGATGAGAAAGATTATTCTTTGGAATATTCTCATGGATGAGGAAATAGATATTTTGCAAATTAATTTAACAAAGTTTAACTGTGCAAAAGGGGAAGGAATATTTTATGGGAATTTTCCCCTTTGGAGGAATGTGCAAAGGAAGAATATTCCCTTGCAAGTGGGAGAATTAGTAATTTGATAATTAAAACAAAGTTTTAATTATGCAAATTAGGGGAATTAGATGATATTCATTAAATAAATGATTTAATGAAAAAGGAGGATAGTGATATGTTATTTAATTAAATAACTTGGGGTTATTTAATTAAATAAAAGGACTTAGGGATTTAAATTAAATAATTAGATTTATTTAATTTAATAGGATGAAGTGTTCTAGCATGAAAGGGGATGACTTAACCTAATTAGGTCAATTAGATTAATAGATGAAAATGAGGCAATTAATTAAATAGCTAGGATAATTTAATCAATTAAGTGAAAAGAGGATGGGTTTTAGGATGAAATGATGTTAACTAGCCAATGTGATCCATTGAGACATTTTTAGGTGTCTACAAGATCATCTTCATCACCCTAGCTTTCATTTACTTATTTTATCATCTTCTTCTTTATTTTCTATACTTTCTCATTATGTTTTTTCTGTCAAGATCAACCAGCTAGGCTGTTAGTACATTTTTAGGCAATTTTTATTGTCTTACATTTTTTGGCCATATAGACACAGTGCTAGAGAGACACCAGCATGTCACGCTATCGTCTGAGAACTGTGTTGTTTTCCTTGGACATAGAGCTATTTGAGGTTAGTACTAACTTCAAAAACTATCTCACCTTTCCTAAACCTGAACTTTGGGTTTGTAGAGTGACAAAAGTACTACATAGTGCTCTTCATTCTCGATCTCCATCCCTTTAGAGTGAGGTAAGTTAGGGCATCCCTCCACTCTTAGCTCTTTGTGACTTGGAGCCTTGACATGGTTGGTCCCCCTCTCTTACATTTACATGTATAAATTTTTCCCCTCTTTGAGATAAAGTAATGGTTGCTTTGTTTCAAAGAATTCAATGTTAAGGTCAAGATTTGAAAAATTTAATATGCCCCACTATGCCCCAGTAGTTAGTGGAAAGATGGTAGGATGTTGGGCTAAATGTTGTAAGGGGGAAATCGATAAGCATAAGGAAATCAAAATGAATGAATTAAACTAATCTAATTCAAAGAAAGATTAAGATTCATACCCATTACTCATGAAATGAGACTACAAAGAAATGAAATCAAACAATGTAATCAAAGAAGAGAACGTAAATTGAATTCATAAAGCATAGTGTTACCATCCCATGTTGAAGTGTATTCGCAATGATGTTGGATTGTTGTATGAATGCGAAGCCTCCATTATGCGCTTTACAAAAGCTTCAATGTTTGTGAATGGTGATTGAAGATTTGTGTAAAATATTTCAAGAAATCGAATGGAAATTCAACATTACTTCGTTGCACAAAAGATGTCAATTCTCCAATTGTTTTTGAGGATGAAGAGGATTGTTATATAGATTTCATGTTTTTAAATGAGCTTGCAAGATTAAACAATGTTGAATCAAGATCAATGGTTGAAAGCTATTGAGAGGATTTAGATTGCTCAGTTGGCTTCTATGATGGAATCAATTAAGGATATTGATTGATCAATCAAAGGAAATAGATTGCTTAATCAGTGGAATTGAGAAATCATGTTGAGCCTTCAGTGGGATTGAAGAACAAATGAATCAGTTAGGAAATAGATGGATTAGTCAGCCAATCATAGTGAACAATCGGTGGACCATAATTTTCTCAATCATAAAAGTGGGCACGAGCGTAATTAATTAATTGAATTAATTAGTTAAGCTTTTTGAGTTGAATGTGCAAGTCATGTTTGAATTCTACAAACAAAGTTCAATTTGTTTGTTTTTGTCCTTTTTGAGTGATGTTTGAATAATTTATTTAATTATTCAATTTTAGGGGAAAGTGATTTAATTAAACTATTAATTATTAATAATTTAATTAATTTAGGGGAGTAGGGTAAATTAGCAACATAATTAAATAATTGATGTTATTTAATTAATCAGGAGGAATGAAGCTAGATTAGGAATTTATTAAATAAATGAAATTTATTTAGTTAGTCAAAAAATGATTAAAAAGTGAATTAATTAAATAATGTAATATTATTCAATTAATAGAGGAAATTAGGGTTTTTGATGTAAATGATGTGACATGCAGTGATATTAGGTGATAATGATGTTGATGATGAGAAAATATCATTTAGGATATGTGTTATGCATTAACTCATTTTTACATGTCTACATTTTGCCCCCCTTTGAGATAAAGTACTAGTTGCTTTTTGCCAAATAATTCGATGTTAAGATCAAGATTTAAAAAAAATTATTTGCCCCACTATGCCAGAGCGGTTAGCAGAAAGATGTTAGGACACTGGGCTACCTCCTCGAGATGCTGACCAAAAAAATCATTTTTCGGGTCAGGCTTGCAACAATTTTTATATCAGTTCAGATGCGTAGAGGACAAAAAATTAAGCTTATAGGACCCTTGTTGATAGTTTAGATGTTCTTAGGAGCTCCTAATTATTTCAACCTAAGAGGGTTTCCTAGGTAAAAAACTAGGTTTTGGGGGTTAAAATAGGTGATTAGGGTTTAATTTACCTCATTTGCATTCTAAGCCTTTAGTAATTTCTTGTCTCTAGATTTCTTGATTTTGTGATTGTCGAGGATCTATGGTGAGGATTTGAGGAGCCCCACATTATGCAAAGGCAGTTCATGAGTTTGGGAGGCCTGCTGGTGTTAGTGTGTTGATATGTACCTTCTCCTTTCTTGTTTTTGACTTTCCATTTTTGAGTAATAAATGCTAGAACAATTTTTAGGCATTAGTGGTAGTTTCATGAGTTTTATGCTCCTGCATTGTTTCTATCACTTTTGATGTTTGTGAATGTATCACTCTTGTATTTCTTGGCCACACTTGATTTATTTATTCACTTTTGACTCAAATATTTGCTTCTATTTATTCCTTTGTTTAAAATGTTCTCTTTTGAATTTCTTGGTATGAAATGGCCACCATTGTGAAATTTATTCGCTTTTGAGAAATATGTTTGCATTTGCCATTTTTACCGCTTTTGACTTTTTTTACTACTTTTGACAAAAAGTAACCAGTTTTTCTATTTTTGGAAGTTTGAGCCAGTTTATTTGCAATCTTAGGTTTTTTCCGTGTTTTCATAGAAAATTCTTAACATCATGGGTTGAATGTTTATAGGAAAGTATCAAATCACTTTACTCGAAAGAGCAAGGGTCACATTAGTTATTTGATTTAATTACTGGTTTTCATGAGCTTGAGCTAGATGTTCTAGATGATGTGGGGTTGTGACATATATGTTAATGCTAGTGATTAGATACCACAGAGTGATGATGGCTGCTCTTGTTGAGAGATGACACTCTGAGTCATCATCCTTTCATTTTATGACCAATGAGGCCACCATTACCTTGGAGACATCCTCAGTTTGGTGATCCTAGTATAGTTATCGGTGTAGCTGAGTCAGGTGATCAATTAGTGAGGTAGTTAGATAAGTTGTTAGTCATGCCACAACCTTCTCCTCACCAGAGCCATGATCATTAGAGGTCCCCACCTTTGGTTGAGTAGTAGGAATGATTATTTCTTTATCTATTTTGATGTTCATTGTATCATAGACTTATGTTGTAGACATGATTTTTTATATATACATTCATCGGCCTAGCTGAGGCCTTGTATATATGTATTATGATATCACACATGTTGTTTGATGGTGTACTTGACATTCTCATTTTTTATGACATATATGAGATATACCATGTTTTGATTCAACTTTATTATGTGTTATGTGATGATTATGGATCATGATGTATGCTTATGTTCATGTTTTTATACTTTTCTGATGTATTCATAAGATGTGGATGGATGTATGATTTATATAGGGATATGATATATGATGTATGTATATGATGGATGATGATATTATACATGATGCAATGTATGATATACATGATGTATGATGTTTTTATTGCTTGCATATGGTCATGATATGTATTGATGAAATTGTGGATGCAGGATGGATGTGGTACTAATGATATTTGCAGGACAAAGTTGGTTGTTAGAAGAAATGTTGGATGATTTAGAGATGGATAGAAATTTGATGTTAGTTATTGATGATTTTTTTTTTCTTACATGGAGGCTTCATATCTTTAGCAATCCTTATTCATGTAGAAAATAGACATGATGCCGCAAGGTATTAATAACCAAGGTGGCTTTGTATCTATTGTGTGGACTTTGAATCAACACACAATATATTCTTGCTCATACCAGATATACGAAAACCCTATTACAGTATATGGTTAAGTTGTGTTAAAAAATTTCAAACTAGTTAGACAGAGAGATGAAATACCTATCATGCAACTAGTACATGAATTGTCTCAAAATAACTTCCATACACAAAACAAAGAAATTATTTATTGTGGTAGTATCACAAAAACATAAATAGAATAAACATAAATTGATAGTTAATGCCATCATTCATTCTTCTCTAAATCCTTATGGACATCCTCAAGAGATCCTAGGAATGTGGTATTACGATAAATCAAAAAGATAATACTATAAAAGGATAAGCAATGTTGTAGTATCACTTGCCATAGTTGTTGATGTTTCATGTTGAAATCCATTGATTATGTCTATTGTAGGAATGCTTTATCCGTTAAGACTCGTGTTTAGGATTGTTGATATGATTTTCAAGTGGGTATGGTAGTCCATACTTAGGCATTGTTTTCACTTGATAGTTGTCTAGTAGTTTGATTTTCTCTTTGGAATTTTTTATTTTGATGTTTGTTTTGTTTGTTATTTGTGTAGGGTGGAGGTGAAAATTTGTTTATTATGGATGAAAATTTTATTGCGGATTGTCGACAATTGAGGTAGGACCTTTTTGATTTTCTGGGTTTATTTGATGTTTTTTTTGTTGTTTTCAGGGGACTAACCTAGGGCCTTAGGGACTCATTAGAGATAATTCTTTCCTATGTTATCCATGCAGAGGCTTGTAGTTCACTTGGTTTGATAAAAACATGTTTTTGACTTTTTCTGTTTTGTGATTCTTTTTGGGTATTTTGAATTTTTTGACTAAGTTAGAAAAGAGCATGATAGATACCTAAGGGGACTAACCTAAGTACTCATGGGCTGATAAGCCTTGCCTATGTTATACATGCAAAGACCATGTAGTTCAACTAGTGTTGAATCAAAGCATAACATGTTTTTGGGATTTTGATGTTTTTTTTTTTCTGACCATGATGGGATGTACAAGGATCCAATCCGCTAGCAATTCGAGACACAATTTTCTTCATTAGGGGAGATGGATTTAATGGTGTAGCAAAGTACATCACCTAATAAGTCATCGAGCCATGGTTGGTTACACATTTATTATGGGATGAATTGGTGGATGCTTTAGTTAGTGATGATGGATGAAGATGTAGATCTTATTCTATGGGGGATCGGGCGCTATGTGCCCAACCCCCGACCGCTCACAACCCTTGGCTACTGGTCATATGCATGACTAGGGGCTTTACCCCAGACCTTAGTTTGCCAGCCCCTGATCACGCACAAGACTTGGGGATTTTTTTTTTAGCCCCTAGGGCAGCCTGTAGGCCAAATTGGTCTTTCTGGAGCACTTTTACAAAATCCGATGTAACTTTTGCGTACGGTGTCCTTTTTTTGCAAACGAGATACCATTGGAAAGCTAATTTTGATGCCAATCCAATGGTGAAGGTAGATTCTTCTGAATTTTCTCTAGATTTATCTTATATGTCTTTGAACTCAGATGATTTTTTTTTTCTTTGGAGGGCATATCTTTTGACTTGGTGATCCTTTTTTTTCCATTCTTGTGGCGTTGGAAAGTTGGTTCAGTCCTCTACAAAGATCTGAGGTCTATTTTTATTTTCTGTTTATGCATGTTTGTATTCTCTCCTTTTACAATCATTGGGTATTGTAATAAATGAATTGAGATAAAGTTCCATCAGGGGGGTTTCTTGCATAATAATTTGATTAGAGTGTGCATGCACTTTGATCTCCATTTTCATCTAGATTTGTTGACAGATCGCATGGGTTATATATGGTTTCTTAGTTTCTTTTGGTCACATATTTATCTAGCTTGACACATATCAGATTCACATCGGTTCACACTTTAGATTGGGATTTTATGGTTATTGATCCGCATTGGTTTAGATCCATCTTAGTTTGAGGGCCATGTTTTTATGGTTAATGTTCCAGAGTCTTCATGGTACTTATTCCTATGGAAGATTTTTAGTCACAATTTGGCATTGGCATCGAGATACATGGTTTCTAGATTCTATCATCATTTCAACTACTATTGCTTCACAGATTCCAAGGTTGTTCCAGTTTGTGAGTTTTCTAGTGTTCTATGGCATCGGGTCTGCTGTCACATTATTATGATTCCACTTTGGTTTCTTGTAGACAAAAGCATATTTCCTTGCTTGTCATATTGCGGTTCCAGTGTTACTCCATAGTGTTCTTTCAGTGCTTCTTTGCAATATTCATCTCATTGTAGGGGGTTTTGTCCCACTGGGTTTTCCTTCTCTACCTCATTCATTGCATTTGTACATGGCTACTTGATCAGGCCTTGTTGTCGGGACCCATTCATGCTTTCTTGCATTCATCTTATTTTTAGGTGCATGCGTTTTTAGTCACCCTAAGTTGCACTTATGGAGGGGTGTTAGTGTAATTAATATTTAATTACACTTGCATAACTTTACTTAGGTAATATTTTAATTCCTAGGTTAATTATTCTCATCCTTATCTTGTTGAGCTATCTTGTTGCTCAAGATAATATTAGGGTTATGCATACATTTCTTTTATAAAGAAAATCATCTCATGTAATTATGAATTCCTGAATAATATTATTTGCACATCTTTTTGCAATAGCTTTGCTTTTTCTGATTTTCTCTTCCGTGGAAGGTTTTTTTGTTTGCATGTCTGATCTTGGTTTCTAATATTTTTCACTATGGTACCTATTCTAGAAGCACCACAAAAGTGATTTTCACTTAAAGAACGTTTTATTTCTCTTTACTATTTTTCTCACTTTTTGAATTTTTTTGAATTTTTTATATTTTTCATTGGGATACTCTGATGTGTTTAGGTATAGAAATTTTTAAGATGGATGTTGTTTAGTGGTTTGGCTAAAGGTTCTCCTTCAAGAGTGGCCAACTGATAAGCTTCAGAGCCACACTGTGCTATATGATAAAAGGACCAAACCAGTTAGGTTCAAACTTACCTTTTCCATCTTGATTCAACTATACCTTTTGATTCTCTTTGAGTACTAGGTCACCAACCTAAAAGTTTATGTTCTTGATCTTTTTTTGGAGCTTCGTTTGAGATGATTTTGATAAACTTGAAGATGGTTTAACACACTCAAATTCCTTTCATCTAGGAGTTCAAAATTGTTCAATATGGAGACCCGATATTCCTCATTGCTAACCATTCATTTTAGGGATACTCACAGGGAGGGGATTTCAACTTCAATAGGTGAGAAAAATTTGGATCTGTAGACCAAGGTAAAAGGTGTAACACCTATAGGTGTACAAATATTGGTTTGATAAGCCCATAAGGTTGGGTTGAGTTGCAAATACCAATCATGGCTAACATCATTAACAATATTTTTCAATATTTTTAGGATGGTTTTATTGGATGCTTCAGCCTGACCATTTCCTTGGGGGTAGTAGGGTGTAGATAATCTATGCTAGATAGAAAAATTGGAACAAAGCTCTTTAACATATTGGTTTTTGAATGAGTTTTCATTGTTCGTTATGATGGTTTGGGGAATTCCATATCGACAAATCAGATAATTCAAGATGAACTTGGATATTTGTTTCCCTATAATGTAAGTTAATGGAATTGCTTCTATCCACTTTGTGAAGTATTCAGTTGTGGTAATAATGAAATTATTCCCATTTGATGAAGCAGGAGATATCTCACCAACCAAGTCTAATCCCCACTATGAGAAAGGCCATGGTGTTTTGATAGGTCATAGTTCTTGTGTCGGTGCATGTACAAGGTCACTGTGTTGTTGGAATTGAAATTTTTTTCTTGAGTATTGAATGCATTCTTATTCCATGGAGGGCCAATAGTACCCCGTTCTCAACAATTTTTGTACTAGGTTAGGTCCACTAGAGTGGTACCCACAAACACCTTTGTGTACCTCTTGTAAGGTGGTTTGTACTTCTTCTGCATTAAGGCATCAAAGTAAAGTACTGTCTAAAATTTGACAATATAAGGTGTCTCCTAGGATTTTGAATTAGGAAGTTCTACAAGCAAAGGTCTTCTTTTGGGTTGATGTCAAGTCAGGAGGTATGATACCATGTTGGATGTAGTCAAATGTATCTTGGTACCATGGTGAGTTAGGACCAACAACATCACAAACCAATTCTAATTCTAGGATATTGAATGTTGGTACGAGTAGTTGCTCCACAAGGAATTCATACTTAGGAATGTTTTATGGAATGTCGAGGAGAAAACCTATTGTTTCCATATCGGTGATTGCTTTGTTCATGATTTGAGGAATTTGTCTAAAGCTAATGATGACAAAATATTGTTTGAAACTATCCACCATTCTTTTATATGGAATCAACTTGTCATCCTTTGTTTGATACTCATCATTTAATTTCCTGATTACTAGTTGAGAGTCTCCATAAACTTGCAATTCTTTTATCCTCCATTCAATGGCCATTCTAAGTCTTGTGATTAGTCCTTCATATTCTAAGATGTTATTTGTACATGGGAAAGCAATTATGTAAGCCTTAGGTATACTATCTCCTTGTGGCGTGAGAAATAAGATACCTACTCTTGAGCCATGTTGAGTGTGGGACCCATCAAAGTACAAGGTATAATGGCTTATCCATTATGTTATTAATATGCTCTCATTTGGGAATTCTGTTGTGAGAGGTTGTTGATCGTCCATTGGTGCTTCTGCTAGTTGATCTTCTATGATTTTTCCTTTGATAGCCTTTTTGTCTATGTACTCTATGTCAAACTCGCTCAATATCATCACCCATTTAGCAATCCTACTTGTTATAGCTACTTTTTCTAATAGGTAATTTAGTGGATCTACTTTTGAGATCAACTTTACTTTTCTATTCAAGATGGAGTGTCTCAATTTTTATGTCACAAAGATGATAGTGATATATGCTCTTTCTATGGATGAATAGTTCAATTCCTATCCCACCAGTGTTTAGGTGATGTAGTAGACCACTCTTTCCTTGTTATTGTCATCTAGTTGTGCTAGAAGAGCTCCTAGTGTTGCTTGTATTGTAGACATGGAGTATCATTGCTTTATCTAGAATAGGTGGCATTAATACTAGAGGAGTGAGCAAATTCCCCTTGAATTTTTGGAATGCTTGATCACATATGCCATCCCATTTGAATGTGATGTTTTTGTGTAGCAGATGGGTAAATGGATGACATTTGTCTGCCAACTATATGATGAATCACCTGATGGACTATAGTTTCCCTTGTAGAATTCTTAGTTGCTTCAATGTATTTGGAGGAGCTATTTATAATATGGCTTTTACCTTTGCAAGATCTACTTTGATGCCTCTTCTTGATAATATGTACCCTAGCATTTTTCCAGATGTTACCCTGAATACACACTTTTTTTGATTGAGCCTCAAGTTGTACTATTCAAGCTTGTCAAATACTTTAGTTGGGTTGGTCAAATGGTCTTCTGTTTTGATGGACTTCACTAGTATTTTATCCACATAATATTCCATAGTTGTATACAACATATCATGAAAGATTGTAATCATTTCTCATTGATAGGTTGCCCCTACATTCTTTAGACCAAATGGCATGACATTCTTGCAGAAGGTCCCCCATGAACAAGTGAATATTATTTTATGTTGATTGTCAAGAGATATATTTATCTTATTATATCCAGAGAATTTTTCCATTAGTGACAACATTTCATGCCGTACAATTAGATCTATGATCATACCGGTGCTTGAAAGAGGGAAGTCATCTTTTGGGCAAGTCTTGTTTAGATCTTAGAAGTCCATGCAGATTCTTATGCCCCTAGTGGGATATGATACTGGTATTAGATTTGATATCCATTTAGGATAATCAATTGGTCTAATGAAGCCCACATCTAACAATTTCTTCAGTTCTAATTTTACCAAAAGTGTTATTTATGGATGCATCTTTCATAGCTTCTACTTGATGGGTTTAGCTCTAGGAAATATAGTTAGGTGGTGTATGACCAATGTTGGATCTAGCCCTAGCATGCCTACATATTTCCATCTGAATTTTATCTTCCTTTCATTGATGAATGATGAGAATTTCACCTTCTCTTTAGGATCAAGTGATGTTCCATGATATGTGATCAAGGAAATTTATGAGATCAAGAGCATTTCTAAGGCATTCAAGGGAAGATTTGTAGAAGGATTATTGTAGTAATCAAGAGTCTTGTCATCATGTCAAAGGAATAATGCATCATGCATGTTGTTGAGCCAATGTGTTGATGTAGCATTGAAGATCTATTAAGCATATTCAAGGCATCATTTTTAATCAAGGTTCAAGATCAAGATCTACATTCATTAAGGAAACTTCATGTTAGATTGCAAATTTTTTATCCAAGGTTTCAAGTAAGGTGTGGTGAGTTGTGGCATTGTATTTCTTCATTCATCATTCCTTTCATGCATTATTTCATTACAGAGTTTGACCAAGGCAAACCCCTATTCCCTAAAAAAACAACATTTTTCTCTCCTTTGATTTGTGATTGCAGGTTTTAGGTTGAAGATCATTTGGAGAGAAAAATTGCAAAAGTTATCAAAGTCATCAAAGTTGCTAAGAAAGTTGTCAAATCATGGAAATTGAGCTACAATATTTATTTTCAGCTTTCTGATAGTGCCTCACTAGGATTTGGAAGTGCAAACATTGAGTAACATAACCCAAAAATTGATTTTCTAGAGCCCTAGCTAGGACCCATTCGCCATAGGGAAAATGAGTCCTCAATGAGGTCTACAAAAGTACTTTTTGCAACAGGTACACAACATTTGACCCTCTTAAAACTTGCATTTTTACTAGTATTTTGGTTAAGTTTTATTTTTGTAACTCATTTACACATCATAACCCTCATATTGAATGAAATACAATGAAAATTTCGTTCATAATTTTGTTTCATTATGGTGAACACATATTTTTCCTCCTTATCATATATATATACACGTTTATCTATCCAAGTATATATATATACATATATTATATATCAATATATACATATACATACATACATACATACATATATATATATATATATATATATATTCATTTCATAAATTTTACCAAATACATTTTACTAACATACATATTTATATAATATATAAATATTAAGAATAATACTATGTATATGTATATATATATGATTATATATAAATATACATATTAATATATATGTTTTTGATTATGGAACAAATAGGTTTTAGAGGGAACCCAAAACCCTTAATAGTCTGATAGCATAAGATAGAGCATTGACAGAGCAGAAACAAAAACAAAAAACTGCCCATGAAGAAGAAAATAGTGAAAACCAGGGTAGCACAACAAAAAACTGACAAAAAATCACAAAAAAGCTAGCACCTAGGCTAGGTTCCTTAGGATCTTTGTCGCCTCCTACTCCAATTTTTTCATATTGAGCACAGACTTCTTGATCTCCTGGATGTTCACTAAAGCTTGGTCTGCCTTCCTTTTCATATTTTCTCTGGTCTTGTTACTCGGTCCCCCACTATCCAGCTGCCCTTCCTCTTTGTCAAAATCAAGAAACACAACACTTTTAACATGATGGGAACTTTCTAGGTTCTCCACCATGGTATTCATAGTCTGTGCAGTGGATTTTAAGATCTTATGGCTCATAACCAACACTTTGTGGAGAGAGTTTTTGATGTTCCTCAACTGCTCCTCCATGTCCACCTGCTTACCTTCATGGTTGCTTTTGAAATCCTATAATTCATCTACCATTTTCTTGAGGCACTCAACCATATACTTCTTCTCTTCCTCAATCTATAAATCAATAGCCCGACCACTACCACTGCCTCTATTATTATCATCACCAACTTTCTCCATTTTACTGTTCATGGCTTTCTGGTTCAACTTGATCTCCTTAATTTTAAAGAACACCCATCTCATTAACCTAAAATTATCCACAGCTCCGTTGTAGGAAATAACAAGAACATCAGTGGGAAATTCCCGTTCCTCTTTGAAATAATGATTCCCTGTCTTGAGGTCCATAGGGAAATGGGGCCTCTCATCTCTATTGGTAGTAGGGTAGTTGGAGTACTCAGAAAAAGAAACCGACTATGAGTCCTCATCTTTCTAATGATAGGAGGGGTCCTCCAACACCTTTCTCTTACCCTTCTTCTGAGGAGAATCCCTAGATTTTCCTTTCCCCTTGTCAACAACCCTTTCCTTAGCTGAAGGTATCTGGTATGGCAGGGCTGACATGGCTTTGAAATGATCATGAATAAGGACAAGCAATCCTTCATGAAGAATAGAATACCTGATAGGGTTCTATTTATGGCTTTTCAGACTAGCATTCAGAGAAGAGGTGAGATAAAAAAGGAAAAGAAATCATGACTAATTAACACATATATTAATATACATATATATACTACATATATACATATTAGTGATATTATTTCAATATCTTTATAAATACACTCATACACACAAATCCGTCGATCAACATATTTACATGGAATGTTGATGGTGAGGGATACTCCCCTCTTGCAAATACACAAAATTCACTCACAATCCTCTTTTTTAATCAATTTCAAAACAATATAGAGATTGTAACAAAAAGATAACCAAAAGACTTAGGTTATTGGACATTCATTAGCATAACAAAATTAGAAACATTTACACTTATTGGATTTTTTCAAGGACATTTAGTCTCTCCCCTACCACATCAAGGGGTTCTCTCCATGCCATGTTGATCCACATTTCTCAACCTCCAACTCACTCTTTATTTGAACTCTTTATTCTCCCACACAGTCTCTAATCTCCTTCATGCATGATACATCTTTCCTCATTGGAAACTTCCCTCAAGGATTCTTTTTCTTTTGTAGCTCCCTCCACATTTGACCTCTATGCAACCATTGAACTCTTCTTATCTTAGCAAGAATTTTCTATACTTTCCATGCTTTGGACTTCAACTCTCCAAATCTCCTCTTAACTCTATGTTGTTCCCCATTCAGAAGTTATTTCAAAGGTGTGTCACCAAAAAGTGTATACTTTGCTTGATATGGGAATAATTGATGATAAATTGGACTTAATAAGGCCTTGATTTAGTGTTGTGAGGTGTTTCACACATCCACATTAGGTCTTGGGCCATTGTAAATTGAATAAAATGCATTTATTGATGTCTTATAAAGGTTTTGTAAGGTGTTCTAACACATCTTCACACTTTTCTAAGACCATAATATCATAATTCACCTAAATAAACTTACCAAGAACTATTTCAAAGTGTTGTAAAGTCTTGTAACAAAATTTCACATTTTCCTAGGATTGTCATCAATATTTACACCTTTCTTGTGCTTTAAATGGCTCCTTTATACAATTAAAAATTCCCAAGTGGACTAAGTCACCATTGGTGGCGACTTAGTCCCATTTGGCTCAAAAATCAAAATAAATTAAAATTTCTTTTGGGTTTTTATTCCTTAAGACCTAAGGTTGGCTTGTGATGAGGTATTAGGGCATAATTGTGTATAAATATAGGATTTTCCCTCTCATCTTACCTAAATTTATAACTCATCGTCATCCATTCATCATCCATCATTCATCATGTTCTCAAGTAAAGCAAGCTAGGGTTTTATCATTGGAAGTCATCAAGATAGCTTCCAAGGACATTCAAGGGCATATTCTTCATTTTTTGTTGTAGAAATTAAAGATAAAACATCATGGAAAGGCATTAACTCTATTGTTGCATGATTCATTACATTATTTCTTCATTTGGTTTAATTACATAAAAAGGGGTTTGACCAAGGCAAACCCCCATGCCTTAACATTCACCATTTCTTTCTCTTTCATTGTATGTTTGTAGATTTAGACACTTTGAGGGTTTGAAGATCATTGATGACTAGGTTGAAGACTTTTTGAAGACCTCTCCTTGCTTACAAAGCCAAAATATCAACAAAAAGTCACTTTTAGGCCCAAAAATCAAAGTTTCAGAAGCGAACACCTATCAGGAACCAAAATGCAAACCAAGGGCTTACGTTTCCACTTTTGAATTTTTAGAATTCAGAAGTGGACTAAGTCACCAGCAGTGGTGAATTAGTCCCACTAAACTTGTTTTTCAGAGGTTTTTGCAGATTTGGATACCCATTTGGCCGAAATGGGTTTTTGAGTAGTTTTTCCAGAATTGGGACTAAGTCGCCCAGATTGGCACAAGTGTTCCAGTCAACTTCTGCAACTATTTTTTCAGGATTCCAGACCTTCATGCCATCCCTTTTCAACCTCCGAGTGCACACATTCTGTTTCATAGCTTTCTATCTAGTTTTGTTTGCATTTTTAGGTCATTTATCACATGTTTGCATATCATAGTGTGTTTTCCAATACTTTGCATTTCTTAGGGTTAGCATCAATAAATCATTCCTTTTTTATTTTATTGAATTATTACATCATAATTAGATACATTGTGTCCTTTTCACATTAATCTTGAGTGTAGAAATTTGCATTTTGGTCCCAATTCCTTTCTCCTTTTACGTGAAAAACCTTAGAAGGAGCTAGCGCAGTTGGGCAATCCAAAATCATTATCCACAATTTGGTGAATCTGACTTTTGAATCCCTTCTTTTCTGATTTCAATTCTTTCCTCATTCTAGAATCAGCTTGCATTAACATTGAATTGCATTTTGCATTAGTTAATTTGCATTATAGGCTTTTCAAATTTTGCATTAAAGTGAAAGTGCATATAGTTTGCATTTTTTCCTTTTAAATCATTGCAAAACTTTTGAAAACTGCATTTTCTTTTAGTATTCTGGTCATACATACTAAACAACATCAAAATCCATTAAAAATTGCTAATTTTTTTGAAAAACCCTAATTGGGACTAATTCGCCATTATGGGTGGCTTAGTCCCAACCCTAATTTTTCACTATCTATTACAATGTTAGAAACCTTATTTTTGTGCTTCCTAAGCCTCCTAGTATCATATACTATAAGTCTGGAAACTTTTGGTAATATTTTTTTAATGCATTTAGGTCAAAAACATCATTTAAGGGTAGTCATTTTTGAGGTCATTTCAATTACGAGCATTTTTGCATCTTAAATCATTGAAAATCTATAAAATTTTGCATTTACATCTTAGGTCTACATTATACAGTACAGAGACTGTCAACATCCATCAAAAATATCAAAAAAATCTCAAAAAAATCCCCACTGGGACTAATTCGCCACTTTGGGTGACTTAGTCCCTGATCACCCCTGAAATAGCCTTTTACAGAGTTGAAAACCCTATTTTAAAGCTTTTGTTTGCTGCCATAAACTACCTATATTAGTTGGCTAAGTTTTTGTAACATTCATTTCATTACATCTCACTTAAATTAGCTCATTTCATGCATGGTTTAAATTTCAAGTTTGCATTTTCATATTGTTACATTGTATAATTAGTCAATTGTCATCATTAAAATCTAAAAAATTGCATTCCTCTTTTGCATATTTTCTTTCGAATGGTTACATTTCAAGTTTGTAGAATAATCATAACATCATGTTTTCATTACAAAAATCTATAGTTATCATCTTTCATGTTTTATTTTTAGATCTTATTGCATGTAAGAAAGTTTTGTTAAGGGCATATGAATATGAGGTCCTTTCCCCTCTCTTTTTTTTCATCATAGATCCCTCGAGCCTTGTTTCCATTATGTGGATGAGGTTAGTCTAGTGAAAGAAACCTTGGGTAATCATACAAATCACATTTGTTCTTCTCCTATTATCTCTCCTACTTGTGAAGAAGATATATTATAGTGTTAGAAGAACCAATTGATGAGAGTTTTGAAAATACGAGTTGTTTCTCTCCTCTTATCTCTCCTATTAGACAAAAAATTACTAAACAAGAGGACATAATAATAAGTAATCATGATGATCACACATCACAATAAGAGATCATTGAAACCTACCTAAATCCATCTCCTGACATCTTCTCCTCCTGTGATAGTGATGAGGATATGTTGGTGTTATATAAGCAAACTTTCAAGATCTATGATAACCCTCTTTATGATCCTTCCCCTACCTCTCCTATTTTGGAAGACATTTGGGAACAAAGCAATGAACTTATCATTGATCATGATAGTCATACTTGTTCTTCTTCAAATACCTCTCCTATTAGTAATGAAGGTATTGAGGGTCTTGATTGTCCATCTCCTCATTCCCCTTTGGAAGATGTTGAACAACAAGAACATGAGATCATAGAAACATTCCTAAACAGTCTCCCTAACCATAACAATCAACTTTTCCTTTCTTCTAATATCCCTCCTTGATGCAAAGAGGACAAATTGGTGTTAAAAGATATACCTATTAAGAGTCATGAGAATCTTGACCCTCCATTACCTAATTCTCCAACTGTTTGGGAAAATCTATTTGAAAATCATAGTGGTCCTTCTCTTGATGCCTACCCCACTTGTGATGAAGCTACTTTACAAACTTCAACCTTGGATGACCATCTTGCAAGCTTTCCTATTAGGGTAGATAATATGGAACAAGGCGACCTTACAAAAGAATGATAATCACATAGACTCATCCCCTCATCTTCCCATTCCCAATCAAAATGAAAATTCAACCATTGATTATTCCCCTACATGCAATGAAGTCATTTTAGAAGACCCTATTCATGAATGTCAAGAACATTTTATTATTATTTCTCCTAAAAACTCTCATCCTAGGGAGAATATCATTGTTGTCACAAATGACAACCATAGTAATGTGTCTTCCTTAGATAAACATATGATTCTAGATTTCCCTTTATTAGAAATACATCAAACCAAGACTGTTGAGGTTATGAATGCACAATTTTCCATTAGATCCCCCTCAATCAATGGATCCCATACATACCTTGTGGGACATCCTAAGAACCCTCTAATTCTCTAACCACCTTCACACAAACAACAAACTCCACAACAACCTGAACTCATCCTTTACCCATTGTCACATAAATCTCCACCTAAACCTGAATTCACCCTCTGCCCACCTCAGAATAATGTGTCATAGCAATTAAGTCATAATACCATTGCTCATGCATACAACACTCAAAAAAATTTGTCACCACAACAACCAACCCTGACTTCCCTACCTTTGCCTAATTTGCCTCCTGCTCCTCAATTAATGGAGTATGATCTCGTTGAACAATTTAAGAGCACTCTCACAAACATATCCCTTTGATACCTTCTTCAAAATTCACTTACCTATCACACTATGCTTCAAATGACCTTATAACAAGTTCCTATCCCTTCTAATGCGCACCCAAATGACATAGCAACTATGTTTCAAGGATTAAATGTTGACATTGTTTTCCACCAAAGTGAACTCCCCCCTTTAGAACTACAAAAACAAAATGATGCTTTCATGTTCATATATCAATACAAAACAACAGGGATAAAGTGAACCTTTGTTGACACTGACTCAAGGGTTAATGTATGTAGTGTAAGCCTTCTAGATAGGCTTGGCATTGATCACTCAAACATTCAACTTGATTCTTTATCTATTAAGGGATTTCACAATGTCGAAATGAAACTGCTTGGGGTGATCATTATACCTCTTACAACTAGAGTGGCCACATTGAATAAACCAATCCATGTTATGCCTCATAAACTTTCATGTAATATTATCTTAGGCAGACTGTGGATTCATGCAATGAATGGTGTGCCTTACACTCTTCATTGTAAAATGAAATACATTCACAACAACAAAGTGCTCATCCTTGAAGCTGGCCTTGATCCCAATAGTCATTTAAACATTGATAAAAATAATGTGCATCATTTAAATGCATCAATATCCTTTACACACATGGAACTTGTACAACCAAAACACAAAGAACAACACTCAAAGCTATTAGGTGATGATTAGGGTTCCTTAAACTTCACACCAACACTCATGGATGAGTACCAGATCATAAAAAAGATTCAACTAAGGAACACAAACCAACAATTATGTCAATGCAAAATTCAGACGATCCTTTGCAAGCATCCACCTCAACCACTTTAGACAAAAACATAACGAATTATACAACTTTTGAAGAACAAAACGAACAACCCCCCAATTTAAAGGATATGAAAATGCTTTATGGAAAAGGTTATGAACTTATGAAACAACTTGGCTAGAGTGGAAAAGGATGTGGTCCTAACAAACAAGGTATCTGCAACCCTAGAGATCCTATCACATAAAAAACAACTTATGGTCTTGCTTATTGTCCTTTGATAGAGATCGCCAAGCCTTCACTCAACATCAACACTCTCACACAACATTCTCCTAAACCAACCTTAATAGTCGTACATCCTAAACTCATCGACACTAGTGGTCTTGAGAGTCTTCCTTTACAACACATGAAACAAACAAAGAACTCTTTGCTTAATGTCAATATCATCTCACAAACCACTAATGATTTGAATTTGTTAGATTTTACATCCTACTATAAAGGAGAAAAAAAAAATCTTGCAATCTAAAGAGTCTTGTGTTGGTATGACAACTAATACTAAGCAAGAGGTATCTTTATTGCAAACTATAGGAACCCCTTCTCTCATTGATCAAGAGGGCATCTTGTCATGACTTCTCCAAGATCACTTGATCACCCTTCCTTGAAGAACTCAAAATAAATTCTATTACAACAATTCATTTTGTGCCTATCATAGAGTTCATGGTCATTCTACTAATGAATGTAAGGCTTTGAGTCGTAAAATCCAACATTTTCAAGAGTTTGGTATTATTCCTCATGTGGGGACACCTAATTCCTCTAATTGACACTAATTTTTAGTCTAGCATACATTTCATTTCGGCTCACCCTTGTCCTGCACTCAGTGGGGGCAAGGGGTTAGGTAGCCTTGTCCTCATATGTCACTTGTTGTTGCCACTTTTGGCTAGCCGTTAACCTTTCAAGAACATATAAGAGCAAGCTTGGGATGTGCATGACATGCCTTAAGTTGGCTCGCATGTGACATACTCCCTTTTCATGATGTAGCTTATAGGAAACATATGATTTGACATAGGGATTTTTGAATAAGCTCTCATATCTTCTTCTACTTTAAAGCAATTGCTCACAATAATGGTGTTAGCAATCGGTTTAAAGTGGGGGAATACACCAACACTCGCATTTCATTGCATGATTTCTTTCTTTGTGCGATGCGTCCTTTTCTTTGTGGAATCATTGGGCTTGATTCCCTCCAAAAGTGTGATACACCTTTGGCACATCCTCTTTTGGAGACGTTAAGCACAATGTTCGCTAAGATGAGACCTTGCATGAACTAAGAAAAATCTCGTTGAACATTCCTTGCACTATTTTACCATTTACAACAATTGTCATATGGCCACCTTGCATAACACAACTTGCATGCCTGTGGTCCCATCCTATTTGTCTATGAGTGTCAAGCATACAAAGTTTTTCTTACCTCACAGAGCTCAAAAATCATTTTCATTGTGGTGCCTTATTAAAGTTATCAGGAGGGATAACTTTGGTATGGTTGAGTGGGAAGCCCATTCCAAGGCATGACTTTTCCCCATAACCACCTATGTGTATGTGAGCACATATCGCTTGTGTGTGTCTCACATTTTAGGGCTTTCTCACCTCATAGACAACCAAAAGTTCTATGGCCCTAGAGTGAGTATACTTGGGCCTTCTCACCCGATGGAAAACCAAGAGTTTCATCGCCCTAGAGTGAGTATACATTTCTTTTTTCAAACAAACAACCTAGACCTAATCCACAATGAGTTGGACATATGGTCAAAGCTTGATCCACCCCATTTTCATTTACTTTTCATTCTTTCCATTGTATGATCATGTATCTTGTCTTGCTGAAAATCATTCACCTTGTGCACATCTTCTTGTGCTTATGTTGGCTTGACTTAGGATCTTGGATCCTAGGGACTTGTGCAACCTCCTTTGATCTTTGACATCCACATTGGTATGACTAGACTCCTCTTGAATGGCTACTTTAGCATGAATTTGAAGCAAGTTCATCCTCTCACTAAAGTGGGGGCTTAATGTGTTTACAAAAAGTGTATACTTTGCTTGATATGGGAACCATTGATGATAAATTGGACTTAATAAGGCCTTGATTTAGTGTTGTGAGGTGTTTCACACATCCACATTAGGTCTTGGGCCCTTACAAATTGAATAAAATGCATTTATTGATGTCTTATAAAGGTGTTACAAGTAAGGTGTTGTAACACATCTTCACACTTTTCTAAGACCATAATATCATAATTCACCCAAGTAACCTTACCAAGAACTATTTCAAATTGTTGTAAAGTTTTGTAACAAACTTTCACATTTTCCTAGGCTTGTCATCAATATTTACACCTTTCTTATGCTTTAAATGGCCCCTTTATACACTTACAAGCCTTACTTAAGTGTCTTGTTGAAGAAGAACCCAATAAACATTATTTAAATTATCACAATTCTTGACATCCACTTAAAAATTCCCAAGTGTCCACTAAGTCGCCATTGGTGGCGACTTATTCCCATTTGGCTCAAAAATCAAAATAATTTAAATTTCTTTCTAGTTTTTATTCCTTAAGACCTAAGGTTGGCCTATGATGAGGTATTAGGGAATAATTGTGTATAAATATAGGATTTTCCCTCTCATTTTACCTAAATTCATAACTCATCATCATTCATCCATCATTCATCATGTTCTCAAGTCAAGCAAGCTAGGGTTTTATCATTGCAAGTCATCAAGATAGCTTCCAAGGACATTCAAGGGAAGATTCTTCATGTTTTGCTGCAAAAATTAAAGATCAAACACCATGGAAAGGTATTAACTCTATTGATGCAGAGGGGGGATACTCCCCTCTTGCGAATGCACCAAATTCACACTCACAATCCTCTCTGTCAATCAATTTCAAAGCAATATAGAGATGGGTGATCCCACAATAGTGGTTTACAATTTTTGGCCAAACTGGACACTAAAATATTTTTTTGTAACTAAATCTTCACTTTCAGACACCTATAGCAACTAAACCATGAGGAATTTGAAGATGATGCAAACTAGATTTTTATGAAATTTTGTGTATAGATTCTAAATATATAGTTTTTAAAATTTTTGGAATTAGATTGCATTTCTTTTTCCATCTCCTCAAAAACTTTTAAAAAAAAAAAAACAATATTTTTAAAAAGTGACGCTCACCGTATAGCACATAACTTTTTTTCCATGAAGGATAAAATTCTAATTCTTTTGAATTTAGATTCGTAACTGATATCTAGTGCTGCCACTTGGTTAGATAATTTTTTATTAAATATTTTTTCTTTAATCAAGTTTCAAAGTCAAACCAATTATAATTCAGACATAGTGCGACTATATAATGCGTAACTTTTTTTGTATGTATCAAAATTCAATTTTTTTCTCTTTGTTGGATCAAGGACTTCAATGTCTGGTGCACTCATATTTTTCATTTTTTTTTTTTGATAATCTCTATTTTTCCATATGTGAAGAACATAGAGCTTGATTTTCGGTGAAAACCTACATTCACGAGAAATAAAAAATAAATATAATAATAAAATAAAATTTATTTAAAATTATACTTTTTGGGAAGCTTATAATAAGGACTACATACTTACAAAAAAAATAAAATTAAATGAATTCATTTGATCCCCCAAAAGATAAATCAAAAGTGGGTTTTTATCGGCATTTTGATAGGTGTAAAAGAGACTCCATTATAGGTATGGTTTAAAACTAGTAGGGTTCTATCCAAGGGGGTTTTATTTAAGGTAGTTTGATCAAACCCTCTTCAATTGGAATTCTTTAAATGGAAATTTAAAGGCTTAAATCATTATATTTTCTAAAAATATGTGATTTCAACAAAAATCTGTTCCTCCCAGAAATTGTAAACTAGCTTTGTGGGTTCACCCAGATTGCAACAAAAAGAAAACCAAAAGACTCGACTTATTGGACACTCATCAACATAACAAAATTACAAATAACATTTACACTTATTGGCCTTTTTCAGGGACATTTAGTCTCTCCCCTGCCACTTCAAGGTGTTCTATACCTTCCATGCTAATCCACATTTCTCAACCTCCAACTCACTCTTTCTTTGAACTCTTTATTCTCTCACACAGTCTCTATTCTCCTTCACATAGGCTACCTCTTCCCTCACTAGCAACTTCCCTTAGGGCTTCCTTTTCTTTTGCAGCTCCCTCCACATTTGACCTCTACACATCCATTGATCTCTTCTTATTTTAGCAAGCCTTACATATGCTTTCCCTGCACTGGACTTCAAATCTACATGTCTCCTCTTAGCTCTATGTTGTACCCCATTCAGAAGTTATTTCAAAAGGAAATGCAATTTTGGAAACTATGTGCAGTCCCTTAATCATCTTCTCGACCGCTGCGAGCTCCCTCTCCCTTCACTCTTCCTTCTAAACATAGCCCTTCTCCACTACCTACACAGCCTCTTTCCCTTACCACAGGCTTTCTCTCTTTCTTTAATCGATCTGCTCTTTTTTTAAGACTTGGCGCCCATTTCCCTTTCTTTCCTTGGAACTCGTTTCACTTTGATGTGTCCCCTTATTTTCCATCACTACATATTCCTCTTCCCTCAATGTTGCACACTAAATCTTATGTTATGTTTTTATTCACATGGTCGATCTTCCTTGCCTCTCGTCCTTTCTTTATGGAAGTTGAAAAGACAGATTAAAACATCAACTTCAAGATTGAATCGGTCATAAAGGAAATTTGTAATTAAATGTCACATCAGTTCTTTAATAATTTCACCATTGTTATTTATATAACCATGTTTTCTTGAGGCACTATGCTAGGTGATCCCACAATAGTGGTTTACAATGTTTTGCCAAAGTAGACACTGAAATATTTTTTTTAACTAAATCTTCACTTTCAGGCACCTATAGCAGCTAAACTGTGAGGAATTTGAAGATGATGCAAACTAGAGTTTCGTCACATTTTGTCTATAGATTCTAAAAATATTTTTTTCAAAAATTTTGGAATCAAATTGCACTTTTTTTCCATCTTCCATGAAAACTAGTTTTTTTTTAGAAAACAACATTTAAAACATAATATACTATCATATTTTGAAAATAATTAACTAAACACACAATCTTTTATCAAAACATTACACATCAATTTTAGTGCTTTTACTTCAAATATTTATATAAAGTCTCAAGTATAAGATGTAAATCCCTAGGGAAATGTATATGAAATACTTGAAATAGTCTTAGTAAATAGTGACAATTATGGAGCCCATCAAACTCTATATCTTAAAATTATATTTTATTGTTCTCAACATTAGTTGAGACAACTTTCTTAACAAAAATATGCAAATACTAGTTATAATTTTAAATATATGATCAAAATAATGGATCATTATTGATGGTTGTTTCATTTCTATTAATTTCTAATTTTCTAAATTGTATCACATAATACATAACTCTATTTTTTTTTAAAACAAATTATATTTATTCAAATTAGAAAATGAATTTGGTTTATTTGTTTAAAATAATATATTAGAAAATGATTGAATTCTTAAATATACATCCTAATTGATTTTTATTTTAAAACAAATGGAAAAAATCAAAGAATATTAAGATTTTTATGCCTGTGTAAATCTAATATAACATCCTAAAAATATTAAATTAAAAATAAAATCTCAAATATTAATCAATCTAAACTATAATTTTATAAAATCATCAATCTAAAATTTAACTTTTTTCTTACAACTTAAACGTTCAAAATTAAAAATATTTATTTATTTAAATTATAAATTAATTAAAATTAATAAATAAATATTTATAAAAACACTTTATAAAAAATATAACAAAACATATAACTTGAAAAATAGATTAACTTCCATCATATAAAAATATTAAATATAAATACATAAATATTTACAATGACCCCAACCATTGAAAAAAAAATACAAAATAAATTTATTTTTATTATAATAAAAAAAAAACTATTTAACATGTTACAATTTCAATTGAACAAACATATTAATTCTATCGTAATTTATACCTTATTCAAATTTCAAGTCATTAAGTGATTAGTAATACAAAAGCATAAAATAATTGAATTAGAAAATTCTTAATTCTTTCCTCTCAAACTTTCCGCCTAACGTGATAGTAAAGTTAAACCTATAATTATTTCTTTGTTCATGGTCTTTTCTTTGATTAATTATTTGTTTTAACTCTAACATGTTTATTACAAGATTATCAAAAACTAATTACTTGATTTAAAATTTAAAACTACTAAGTTTAAGTTAAAGTTATATATATATATATATATATATATATACTAAATAATTTAAGATATATTCAATGATTGAATTTATCAATTTTCATTTACTTATTAAAATTATTCATCTTGCATCTAAAATCACATAATCTTAACTATTAAATTACAGACTAATTATTTTTATTTTTATTTTTAAAATTAGATAAGTGTTTAATTCTTAAACTTGTATAATTTCTAAGTTAATTATGCTAATAGAAGTATTTAATATTTTATAATAAATGTTTTACAAAGTAGACCTTAGAAATAAATAAATAAAAGTGTTTTAAACATAAATTATATAAATTGTGGTAGACTATAGCAATGTAATGTTGAAGTTAAATTTAATCATATCCTTTAGGGTATCATAATAATGGCCTAGGGAGCATTTGCAGGTTCAACATGTGTGGTTTAGAGTTCTTGGGATGATTCCAGAGACAATTCAAGCTAAGGGGGATGTGGAGTTGCCGCTTGAGTTGAGGGATGCAGAGTTGGTGGCCCGGTTGGGTATTCAAGGGTTAACCCTTGTTGTTTCTTGTTGCAAGAGAGGTAGCCAGGTGAGGCAGTGAGTCCAATGCTTGGGGAAATGGCAGCCCCCCCTGAGGGTATCTTGAAGGTTAATACTAATGGTTCTTCCAGGGGAAATCCAGGTCCAGCTGGAATTGGTGGGGTTGGTAGGGATTCTTCTGGCTCAGTGGTTTTCCTCTTTTCTTTCCATAAGGGGTCGCATAATATCAACCTTATGGAAGGATGGGTGATTCTTTATGCTTTGGAGAGGGCCTATGAGTTGGGGTGGCGTATAGTTATTTGTGAATCTGATTCATAGGTTCTAATTAACTTTCTCAATCAAAGGAAGACGTTGGATGTGAGTTGGCAGTTGGTAGGGATGGTACAATAGATTTTGCAGGTTGGTACTTTGATGGAGAGGGTATCTTTTGTCCATATTCTGAGAGAATGGATAGGACTGCTGATTGTCTAGCCAAGTGGGCCTCAGAGCATTTGGAGGATTGGAAGATTGATGATTGGGCTCAGATCCCTCAAGAGCTTAGTCTGGACTTAGAGAGGGTTCTTGCTAAGGACGAGGGGGGTGCTGGTTGATTGAGTTTTTGGCTTTGTTTGTGTTTTGCGGGCTTTTGCCTTGGACTTGGTTGTAATGCTTGTTTTTGATCTTCAATAAAGTTTTTACCCTTTTTATCATAATAATGACCTAGAAATCATGATCACGTTCAAACATAATAGAATTTAAAATAAACTTCTCAAATCCATTCTTTAGTGTTTTATCTAACCTTTTGTCAACTAAAGAAAGTGAATTAATTATTTGTATTTGTTAGTTTAGAGTTAAAACAAATAATCATAGGTTTTGTAATAAACCAATAAAAGATTCAATAATTATTATAAATTCAATAAGACATCAAGACTAATATCTCAAATTTAGATCTAAAATGTATAAATAAGTAAAACTTCAAAAAACACATTTTCCAAGATATTTGGTTGACTAATTCAAACCCAATTTATAAAATACTCAAAAATTTAAAACTTAATATGGGTTCACATACAATTCACTAAATGATAATTTGTTTATTAATCACTTCCTTAGTTTAAGAACAATGATTTAGTGTTTAATTTTTCACAAGTTCAATTCCACTAGGCTTTATTCAATATTATCATAATTGCTAGTCTCAAAATTCATTTATTTTTCTCCATCAATTTCATCTGCTACGTTTTCTATTTTTTACTTTCCTAATTTTAGTTTTGTTTCAGTTTATTTCCAAAATTATTCATGCTATACTTGTATTAATTATATTTAAGATTATGATGTAAGGACTTCCATAGGTCATAACTTTTGATTTGAGAGTTTGATTGAGCTAGAATTTTATGTGGAGGAGCATCTGAAGAGTTGAACATGATGCCAAAAAAATAAGTTCAATTAGAGCAAGTTTGGACATTTTTTCAGGGCTATTTTTCATCATGTGAGGTCTCAAATTGAAGATTTTATGTTTTCAACAATTTATAAAATTAGTGATTTTTGTCTTTTTTTTAACTTCTTCATGCAAATTAAAATTTTCAAGTTCTCATTTAGTCTTACTTTAGTTAGGCTTGAATTATTGACAATTTTTATAGCCAAACGAATAAGTGTGTAGGATTACAAAAAGTAGGTAGATTTTAGCAAGGAATTTGACTAGTTAAAGAAGGGAAATTTCAATTAGAGAAGTCAAAATGTAGATGAAGAATTGAAAGGTTTTGTAATTTAATATTTTTCAATGTGAATAATGAAAATAAATATTATGATATAACTTTCTTGGTTTCATGTTTTTAAACATTCTTTCTAGTCGATGATGGATAGAAGAGAAGTGGGCGGGAAGCGTATTTCAATTTTTTTTGCAGATGATGATGGCGAGTGCGAGGGAGAGGATGAGGATGGGGATGGCAAGGTGGTTTTGTTGCTTTCCCTTCCTGGTAAGTAGGTGTTACTGGGCGTTGACGTTGTTGGAACGTTAGTGGGTTTTGGCTCTTCAGTTGTGCCTAGGGTTTGTTCCTCGATGGAGGCTCTATTCTACTCCCTTGTTGCTATGAGGCATGGGGTTTTCCATTACTAGTTTGTGGATGATGTGGATGACATTGTTGGGCTTGAGGTGGATGGTAACAGAGGTTTATGTTGGTGTTTGCTATCCTTCTTGGGCTTGCTCAATGGTTCGAAGGTTGTGGGTCAGACTGCAGTGGTCTCCCCTTCTACTGTTATTTATGGCTCTCTCGTGAGCCTATTCCATCCCCTTGTGCTGGAGGTTGAAGTTGTTATGTTCTTCTCTTGTGCTTAGTGGTTGTGTACAAGAGTGCTTGTTTTCTCCTATTGTCATTTTATTCCTTATCTTTTCTTTGATGGTTTAGCTTACGCTTTGTTGTGCTTGTTGGTGCCTCATAGTGATGGGTCCTCTCGGAGTGGGGATCTTGGTGGTGGTTTGTTGTTGGTGTTGGGGGTCTATTTTTCTCCCTTGCTTGAGTCCTGTCAAGGGAAATTTAATGGTGTTTTTGGAGTTTCATCTTCCTCTTCTTGTCGGAGATGTTGGGATTTTTCCCTATGGTATAGTTTGTACTTCAGGTGGACTTCCCAGTCAGTGAAAGCGGTTGTTTTGGAGCTTGTGGCTTTGTGGGGGAGGAAGCTAGTGCTTTTCTCTCTCTAGTTCTTGCAACCATGGTGTGACCTGGAGATGTATTTTCCCTCTTCTGGCCCATTTCTTTCTTTCCTTGGATGCACTCCCTTGTGGCTTATTATGGGTCTTTGGTTTGTGGGGGATCCCCTAGCTTGTGGGTTTCCCCTTGTGGTGGTTGGAGTGATTGTTGAGAATTGAGCTATTTTGTGGTGGTTGTTGCCAAGTTTTCCAAAGGGTGGTATGTTTACTTTACTACAAGTGTGGTGGCTTCCTCCTTGCTTCTATAGCTAATATTATTGAGGTGGATTCCTCTTCTTTTGAGGTGAAGATGGGTGTTGTGGTTCTAGTTGGAAGCATCCTTTCTTGGTTTTCTCTACTACTATCCCTTTTGAGGTGGGATCTACTCCTATGGAGGTGGAGTATTGGGCTATTGGAGATCTTTGGGTCTGATGGGAAAAACTTTCATGTGATCCTCTCCATTAGATGGGAGCTCTCTCCTTTACAGGTGGAGTATGAGTTGGCTTCCTGGTTCGGCTAGTGTGTGAAGATGGGCTCCAAGTTATTGTTCCTATGCTACAACAAACTGGGCAGTTTCTCTACTGCAAGTAGTGATTCTTACCCCTTTGTGGTTGAGAATAAGTTAGGCTCAGGTTTTTCTATTTTGAGTGGAAGGTCTACTGCAGGTCAGTTGTTGCAGATGGTTTGTGGCCTTTTGAGTGGAAGGTCTATTACTATCTTGTTGTTGTAGGGTATTGGTTCAATGTGTTCAGTTGCTCATGGTTTTCTTGCCAGGAATGGGTTGTAAGTTGTAAGTCTCTTGTTGGCTTGGGTTGTTCTTGGTGCTTGGTGTCCTATTGCTCCTGGTCATTTGTGACTAGGTTTTGGTTGTTATTCTGCTATGTTTTTGTAGTGTTATTTTGCTTATGATGGCATGTTGGGCCTTGTACTAAAGGAACAACACCCTTGTTTTGTTGCTTTTAATATCAAAAAAATTCTTGGTTTCATCACATGGGATTTATAATAATAAGTAAATGTGATTTCAAAACCCTACCTCTTATTTTTGATGAAAAACCTTCAAACCTTTGATTCTAGCTTGAGTCCTCAAAAATTATGATTATAAATACATATTAACCTATATAAATAATCTAAATATTTTGATGTTTTTAATAATGGTTGGATTCTATTTTTTTATAGTTATATAATGTACTCCGTCCCCAAGTAATACAATAATAATCTTATTCTTTTTACAATTCTTTAATTTAATAATCCTTTCCAAAATATCATCCTTCTATTTGTTTAAATGTCTCTATTCTAATCCATTAGAGATATATGATAAGTTAATTATTATTAATATATATTTTTATTTTTATCAAATATAAATTATTATAAATAGATATGATTTTTCTATTTATTTATTTCTTCTAAAATAATTATCTAACCAAGATTTATGAAATCAATTTCCATTCACACCATTGGGAGAATAATTATTCTTGATTTATAAAATTATTTTTTGAAATGATCAACTATCTTGATCCACCAAAAATACTTGTAATTAAAACAACAAAATAAACTTATAAATATATATTCGTAGATAATTAATTCATGTAATTAATCTATTAAAATAAAATAATTTGGTCTCCTTAATAAATTACTAATTCAAAAGAATTTCACTTAGTTGAATATAGCTAATGAGTATCTTTATATACTTAATCCACTCAAATTAATTTATTCTATCATAAATTAACCAATAAAAATAATAGTCAAACATATCAAATTTTATCGTCCATAATAAAGAAATAATCTAATGGTCAAATCTCATCACAATGAAAAAATGCTAGCTAACATCTAAGGAGTGAATTATATCCTCCTCTCTTGGATTAGTGTCATTTTAATGTAATTTTTTTTAAAAAATTAATAAATTAAATAATATATTAAAAGGTATTTTGGAAAAGTTGAACATGTAAGTATTTTAAAATTTTATGATCACAACAAGGTTGAGTGGAAAGGAGATATCACCTTCACAAAGAGACATTGAATCCTACAGGTAGAAGAGTGAGTTAGTAAGAATGTTAAGAGAAGAGGAAAGCATGGATTTTGAAGAAAAAATATCTAGGATTAAAACTATCATATAAATCCTCTCAAGAAATAAAGATGATGAAAATCCTAATAGAAATTCTCACAAAAATATTGGAAAAGAAAAATGCAATGCTTACTTCAATACTTATTCAAATGATAAAATGTAATTATTCCAAACAAAAATCTATTCAAAGGATAGGATAAGATTGGCATTTTAACATTTGAAGGTGACATGTATGTAAATAAGCTTAATGATTGGTTGGATAAGTTATACATATACTCTATCATGTGTTCTCTTACCTTGGAACAAAATATTTCCTTTGATAGATTGAAATTAGCAAAGCATTCTCTAACTTGATTTTAGAGTCTTTATATTGTATGGTAGAAACAAGATCCAATTAGTTCTTGGGATCAATTGATTTAAGTAAACTGATTAACAAATAATTTAATCCCATATCATAGAGAGGAAAAATGTATGAAATGGGAATGCTAAAAGTAGAAATATAGAAAAAGTGTAGATGAATATACACTATTAGATTTTATAAAATATTTTTCAAATAAGTAAAGATGCATGATTGATATAGAGGTTCTAATAATTTTATATGAGGCCTTCATACTTACCCTTTTTGGTTTATATTTCTTTCCAAACTAGTGGATGTCTAGATGAGACATGTTCTCATAATCATTACCTTTAGGTAGATATTCAGTTTTCCTCTCCAAATATTTGTGGACAAAAATACAAGACTAAGAAGGTAAATTCTATTTAAGCTCTTTAAAAAGAAAATTTATACATTATGGTAAACATGTTAAGGATGGTTGGGATGACCTCGTAGTACAACAAGAAGTTGCAAGAAGTAGTGAAACTACTTTCAAGGGTTTGAATCCCACCAATGGATCGTGGGATGAATGATTCCTAGTCGGAGGATAGAGGGCAATGTTGGTGTAGGGGGGATCGCTAGCCAGTGGAGAGAACAAAGGAAGGAAGATGACCAGATTTGGCTATGGGGTCAAAGGCGATAGGAAGATGCGGTGGGGTGTGTGACAGATGAGTGTCGACATTGGGTAGGGAGGGGGCTAGCTCAAAGAGGAGGGTAATGGATCAATGACCACCAAAGATGATGGGCTTGGTTAGCTACAGGTGTGGTAGACGAGAGGAATATTGACAGAGGAGTGTTGAGGAGGTGCAGAGAGAAGGAGAAGGTGGAGAGGATGAGGAAAGGAGAAGTGAGGAGGTTGAGGGAGGATAGGAAGAGGAGGAGAGGAATGGCGGGGATGACGTCCCCCAAATGTGGCCTCACTAGTTCATAGCTCTAATCAAAAAGCAATCAAGGTGCTACCCCTTAGCAATGATTCACTGAACAAAAAAAAAATGTGTTAAGGATGGTCATGAGCATTCTTGTTAAAATTTTCATCCCAAAAAGAATCCTCATAAGAATAATTAGGATGAAAATAACACTAATCTCTCCACTAAAAATAAAAAGCATGAAGTAATTTGTTGAACTTAAGATGTAGATTCTAAACTTTCTTATAGGTATAAAAATAAAGAACCATCTCACTTGTGGGACACATGATGTAACAAGTAAGATAAACATTATGATAAAAAATAGGATAGAAGAAAAATTAGTTTAAGTTCTTAGCAGATAACATTATTGACATGTATATGTGTGTCCCTTAAACATTATATGTGCTAACATTTTCCATCCAAGACACTTTGAAGGAGATCATTTAACATAAATTCTTGATTTAGATAACCTTTTCATGGTCAAATTAAGTCATAATGAAATAAAAATTTCTAGGAATGTAACCCTCAAAGTAAGCTTTCCAAAAAAGTATAGATTGTAATTTATTTATTTTACCATTAAATTTATTTTTTATTTTTTAATCAAAATAATTCATTACAAAATTCAAAGACCTTTGTTTGACACATGTGGAAAAATAGAAAGCATTGAAAAATTATAAAAAATAAAAGTGAACTTCACATTGATGTTCTTATTCAATTAAATAATAATTAATTGGAATATATACAAAAAGAGTTATGCAATATTGAAAAAATATAAATTAATAGTTATTCTCATTTAAAAAAATTAATAAATAAAATATATAAGAAAAAATATAAAATATATGCATGTCCTAGATATCAATGTTTATAATATATGTTTAAAAATTAGAAAAATATTTTATTTCTAGCTCATGTTATATGTCACAAGAAAATATTACTCCTTAAAAAATATTATAGAGTGTAAGATAAATTTTATTAAAAAATATTAAAAACATGAGATAAATTATATTTTTAATTTAAAAATGGAAATAAAATATACATAAGAAATATCATAAAAAAGTTAATATTAATATTAAATTCTTTGTGATTTGCTTGTTTTCAGTTTAGGTAAAAAAAATATGTTTTGTTGTTTTTTATTTAGGGAAAAATGAGTTTTTGAAAGGGCCCAAACTCTTTTACATCATAATAGCCCAAGCCATACAATGAGTTCCATGAGGAATGAAATAGAAAAATAGAAAAAAATAGTATAGGTACAACCAAGCTACCAATTAAAACACCTAGGAAACTAACATGATGATACCAAATTTTCCCCTAGCCAACTGCACACCTTTAATCTAGGCATGTGATTGGGAGATGGACTTGGGAAGAATTTTTTTAACCTATAAACAATATATTATAAGAAATATAGTTCTCTAAGTCCTCAAATTGGTGATAAGGGGGAAGCCACCATAAATAACCTACTTTAGGGTAATGTGTAAAGAGAAGGGTTCCAAATTAGAGTTGTAGTCCATCAAGAAACTATAGCAAAATTAGTCAAGTGTTACAAAAAATTAGAAGGTGGATCAATATAAATGAATAAAAAAGCATCCAAATTAGGAATTAGGGAGAAAATACCAACATGAATTGTAGGATTATCACTAGGATCAATAGGGATTATCATAGGAGTCAAGGATGGTGAATGATACCTAAAATGATTTGAATCCTCCAAGTCAAAGTTAGAGATCTCAAGAAATATAGTAGGTGTTGGGGGAGGGAATTGTTCCACTAAGTAGATGAGTTCAACTTGTAGATAGCATGAGGACAATCCAAAGCTAAATGCATAATAGAAAATCCATTCCTAGAACAAAAGGGGATACCCTTATAGTATATATTAAGTCTAGGGCCAATCCACCACCTACAATATAACCTCCCTAAGGAGAATATCAGACAAGTTGATCTCTACTAGTGTATCAGCAAAGGATGTGTGTAAGTAGTTTGAATTAATTGTGTCAACCTTCAAAAAGTGACCCAAAGCATTGTCAATGTCTTTAAAAGCAACATTACACCAATACTAATGGGGAAGATAAGGAAATCTAACCCAAACTAGCTCAATATTAAAAGACTTGATCATACAGCAACAAGGGGATTAGGGATGAAGTGAATGAGAATTCTAGCCCCACATCCATGCTTCTTCATCCAACACAACATCCCTATTGTATGAAGAATCAAATTCCACCATGAAAACCTCCTAAAATAGAGTTAGATTTCCACTCTCTCTTTTAAGATGGGTATATTTCATGTTTTTCTTATTATGATTAAGAAGATAGATTTTTTAAGAAAATTATGTTTTGTACATCCCACTTAGACCAAAAATGGGGCACACATTTATGTTATCGCCCTTGTACTACTAGAAAGGATTATTGTGTTGACAAAAGAAGCATTATTTAACATCAAGATTATTTGATTCATGTTTTCACAAACTAACTTGATTATTCAATATTTCGTTGATAGCCATGGCCTTAAAAAATTTCAACACCCCCTTGTGGCTTGGGTTAGATCGAAAAGGTTCTCATATAACTATTGTTAAGAAATGTAAATTGATTTTTTTAGTTAGTCCTAAATTTTTTGATGAAATTATTTTGGATGTTTCTCCTATGGATATTTGTGTTATTTTTTTGATAACCCATATTTGTATTGACCAAAAGATAGTATTATATAGAAAGGTAAGACAATATTGTGTCATGGAGAATGAAAATATCTTCAAATCATATCCTTACCATATCATAGAGTAGCCTAAAGAGGTCACGAATCTTCATGGGAAGATGAGTTCTAGTACATGAGTCATTCCTTTGGGTAAAAGTTCAATGTTTGTATCAAAATTCAAGCCAACTTATTAGCACAAATGAATTTAATCATTTTCCATTTAAATTCAACTTTTGGTAAAACATATAGTCTAGTAGGATTCATTCTATCTAAATTAGATCTAGGACATAACTTTTCTAGCTATAAATTTCAACTAAACACATAAAATTATAGATAAAATTTCTTTGCCCAGGGCCAATTTAGTACAAATAAAATTATTGAAAAACATGATGTTCTTACAACTCCTACTCATGTAGATAACTTTTTCTAAAATCTAAAAATATCTTTTCATAGATGTATAAGTGTAGTTTTCAAATATATATATATTTTTAATATTTTAATTATTATTTATATTTTCTTCTTTATTTTTACTAAAAGTGGTTCATTAACACAAAAAATAAGAATTATAATATTTTCAATAAAAAACTATTTTTTAAAAAATATGATGCACTAGAGAATAGATTCCATGTCAAGATGATATATTTTTTTCTAATTTAGATAAATATTTAAGACAAGAATTTGCATCCTATCAAACCAATTGTGTTTTAGTATAAAAAAAGGTCTAAGATTTATTTAATTTTTTTTTTTTTTTTAAATGGGAAAAATATGTACCCTAAAGTTTCAAGTTATAAGAAAAAAATTTGAAGAAAAAAATTATATTATATAAAGATCAATGTCCTACTTAACTTCATTTTCAACATTTTATTAGCAACTAAACTATATTGTAAATTTTATTAAAAAACACTCTCAATATTTTTTGAAATATGCACATAAAATACACTAAAAATATACATTTTATTAATTTATAATCATTTTTCAAAAATTTAAAATATATATCACTTTCTAGTAATTCAAGTTAAAAAGTTAGATTAGTGTTGGCCACTTCCTTTATAAAGTGTGATGTTACTTTAAAATTTCAACCCTTTAATAAAAAATAATGCTAAAAATGTTTCTCCATGTTCAAGTAATATAATATTGAACATCATATAGACAATTGAAAATAAATGTACACAAATTTTTGGGTTATATAACTTACATCATTAAAATTTGCAAGACAAGATGACATACATGGCATTATTTGAGGGTTTTTCCCTCCCTAATCTATTGATTTACTAAGCTTTTGGGCACCAAAATTATCCATATTGTAAGGTGTGATCTCAAATGGGTCTAATTTTAAAACTTATAGAATTATTTGGAATAGTGGATAAGGTCTTGGATATAAGAGTGTTGAAGATGGTATAGGACATCCATGTGTAAGCTTCACTATGTGATAAACCCCTAAAAACTAAGTATTTTTTTAGTATGGTAAGATTGCTAATTTCTAAAAGTAGTGAAAATGTTAGCTACAATGGATAATTCATTTATACCATGAAAATTTTACCATGATTTCCAAAATGTAATTGAAATTTCCTCTCAATCAATTTTTTTTTTTTTGGTTTATGGCTTCTAGTAACATTTGAGTTCTCAATTTTTTCCTCTTTACAACCATTTTTTTTGGGGACCTTTTAACTTCCCATATTAATGAGATGTTATAAATAAATATTATGGGACATGTAATAAATTTTAGATTCTTTATAAATATTATAAGGAGTTGTAGCTGGAGTTTTTATTGTGAAATATCTATATTTTGGGATTGTCATATAAGCAAAGGCAAGGGAGGTTATCTAAGAGTTATTATGAGGTTATTTTAGATCTTATGTAGAGGTGTGTGAATATTTTTAGTAATCCTATGTGATGAATCTTCTTGGTAATACCAATTTTGGAATTAAGTAAGATTGCGCTCACCTTTTCAACTAGAGTTTTCAACTAAAGAGGGTTTCTCCAAGGTATATGCATCTTCATTCATGGTGTTTACTTTTTTAGGTTTCATTTTCTTCCTTAGTTTTTTTATTTGGATTTATTCATATTTTAATTTTTAAGCTAATATATCAAATCCATTATTAATATACAAGTTCAAGGAAGATTCTACCTATTTATGGATCATTAGATTTTAGGATGAAATTTAAATTAAAAAACAAGAAAATTACTCACTTATCTAATATAATTCAATTGGAAATACAATATTAGGCCTCTTGTACACACAAAAAACTTAAAATAAACTTATTTTAGTCTCTGAGATCACTACAACTATTAATTAGTATCACTATTAATATTGTACTTATGAAATCTACAAGAATTTATTAAATTTCAACTCAAATCCTTATATTGTGCCTCTATAGGAATTTAGATGTGTTAAGTAGACTTAGATAATCTATCATGAATCATAGAAGTCATAATAAATTATTTGGGTGAAAGAACAATCCCTCTCTTTAGCCTTATTAGCATTCTAACACATTTTGTCAATTATATCAAACAAAATTTAAATAATTTTATTAAAATTTAAATTAGTGATTTATTTCATTTTCTCTATAGATTTAATCTATAATTTTTCAAATTTAAAAATATTTTCTACCATTTTTGGTTAGTTTTCATACTTTTTATTATTGTATTATTTGATAGTGAGCAACATTTGACCATAACTATAACTTTTCCTAAAAATAAAATATTTCTTTAATATTTCTTGGAATTGGATCCTTATGACCAATATCTAGTGTATGGATATATTTTTATAAATTTTTATAATTTTTTTTCTTTTTTATTATTTTTAATTGGCACTAACAAAAATTTAGACCTAAATTTTATCATTTCACTTTGTCCTTTGTCTATTTATTGAAATTGAAGTCTTTTAATTATAATTAAGACAATTGTATGGAGTATAATATACTTTTTAAAATTTATTTGACCTAATTTTCTATTTTTCATAGTGTCTTAAATAAAGGTCTTTATTTATGTAATGGACTCATTATGCTTATAAAATAAATTAAAATGTACTATTAAAAATATCATATTATATATTTTTAAAAAATTTAATAAGGGCTATGTACATTTAAAATATTGTGTTTGATTGATTTTTTTTTAACCCCATATGCACAATACAAATGTGGTTGTTTTAACAAGTAAAATTTCAATGTGTGGATAGGAAATAAAAAGTATGCCACATAAGAAATTTTGATCAATGTATGTTTGATATAAAGCACTTTAATCAAACCCATTATAAATCAATAAGGGTTAGATTGAATGTAATCCATATAAAGACAACTAATTTAAATCAATTTATTCCCCAATTGGTTGGAAATCAAAAATTTTCCCCATGGGATAGTAGTGCTAATTAGTTAATGAAAAGACCAATATCTAAGTGACTTATACCCAAGTACTCAACCTCTATCATGTCTCATGCATCGAGTTTTATCAATACTTAAGGATGTCTTTTATTTGTAGATATAAGTGTTAATGCTAAAATAATGGATGAGACCTTTCTTTTATAGGAAAATAGACACACACTTTTGTTGAATAATTTAATCAAATGATGTTCATAAAACCTACATGATTTTCATTATGATTCATTTTCTCATTTTTTGTCCCAAAAGTAGAACTCACTTATTTTCTTTCACCCATCTTCAAGATGAATTTGAAGCAATCCTAGACATTACTAGAGTTGGATGTAAGTTTGGATTTGTGTCTCACTTTATAACACAATAGTTCAAAAAATACTATTTTGACTAAAAAAATTAAAGTGAAAAGTTTTGACCAAAATGAATTCCTCTAGTGTTGCCATTAGTGTAATGCCCCTTCGTGTCTGTTGTTTTGGACTTGTGTGTGAGTTTTTGTGTGTGCTTCATTAATTACTATGTTATTTGATTGTGTGGGAAATATAATATGTTAGTAATCATGTTTAAATAATTAATTAAATCATAAGTGATTTGTAAAGTTATTTAAAATATGATTAGAAATTAAAATAATAATCAATTAAATTAAATCAAATGATTTAGAAAAAATGATCAAATTAAACTAATTCGTTAAAAGTAAAAGTGATATTATTAGATAAATTGATTTAAATTGTTGAAGTTAAGAATAATTATGAACAAAATAATCTTGAAAAGATAATTATTATAATAAGAAACTTAAATGAATAAGGAGATAGGAAGCCAAAGTGTTTTAAAGAAAGAAATGAAACTTCACCTATAGAGCATTTGGAAGTCGAAGAGAACTGGAGAATATAAATAAATAAATAAATAAAGCAATAGATAAATATTAGTAGTAGTGGTAAAAGTATTACATTTATTTTGGAATCTTACAAATAGTTGATTGTAATTATTTTAATGTGCATGTGTTTATTTAAATTGTTGTGGAAATGATAAATAAATAAACAAATAAAAAGCTCAATCTTTTGTGGATTTGAATGTAATTAAATTTCATTTTGGAGAAGCGACTTTTGGTATTCGCTGGAAGAGGAAATGGAAGGGACTTTTGTGTGAGATTTTATTTAGAGGTTTTTTGTGTTGGAAGGGGGGGGGCATTCTCTTTCCAACAGATTTTGGGAGAAATTTGGCAGTCAATTTTCTGTTATAGTATTGCATTCTTTTATTATTCTGTGAATTCATTGAGGAATAAGATTGGAGTTGAGGGGAAGATCTTGGAGCTGCTGCTGGAAACATTCGTGGGCGGAGGATTGGATTGGCAAAAAGGGATAGAGCTTCTACAGAGCTTCTTCAAACACAGGACGCCAGGTTCCTTTCTTATTTATTTGTTGTAGCATTAAATAAAATAGCAATTGATTGGATTTGTTTCGCTGTGCATGAAATTTTCATCTGGGGATTGGGATTTCTGTTGTGAAAATGGAATTTAGTTGGGTTTTGGACTGTCAAATATTAAATTGAAATTTTTTGGGAGTTCGGGACTGTTGTTTATTTAAATGAAATTAATTGTTGGGTTTGTACTATTGTTTATTATAACATAACCAAGATGGGAATTCTGGAATTGAACAGTGTTACTGTAGTTTTGTGTTAAAAATAATATTTAAGCAATAAAAGAAAATGTCCTGTCTGGGAATTCGGGGTTGTGTAAATCCTCATATGTAGATAAATTTTACAAATATCTTCTGTGTTTAAATGTTTATATTGAAACAGTAAATTGTACAATTGAGTTTTATTTCTCTATATTCGAAATATTTTTGTATGCAATATATATATATATATATGTATATATATATATATATCAGATATATATATATAGATGTATACACACACACATATATATATATATATATATATATGTAAAGAAAGTATAAGAAAAATTTAATTTAATTAAGATTCATACTTTTTTTGCCATATTAAATTTGATTTGAAAATTATTTAAAAAAAAATGCAGACTGGGTGATGGTTCGGCCTCGGCCGTACCCACCACCCAGCCGGTGGTGGTAATGGCGCGGCAGCCTACGGGCTACCACGGTAGCCCGTCGGACTGCTGTGACAGTCCGTAGACTGTCCACGACAGTCCGTCAGACTGCTGTGACAGTCTGTAGACTGTCGCGGCCGGGCCCTTCGTCCATACTTTTGGTATGGGATTTATTTCCCATTTAAAAGGGGTATATGGTAATTGTTGTTTAAAGCAAAAATTTTATATAAATTTTAATGCGTGTATAAACTATTATGAATATATATATAAATATATATATATAGATATATATATATATATATATATTTATATATATTCAGTAAATTATTTAATTAGATTCTATTAATTTAATTGTTAATTTTATCAATTATTTATGTCTGTAAATAGTATGGTTATTTTCTGGTATGATCAAAATAAAATTTTATTATAGGGAAGATATGCAAATAAAAAGGAACTTCTATTAATTTGTTAAATTGTGAACTTTGATAGGTTAATATAAGGGCAATCTGTGAATATATATGTACCAGCATTGATCATTTTATTTTAAATGTGTATATGGTGGAAATAGAATTTAATATAGAATTGAATAAGTTATCTTTTTATTCTTATTTTGTGAAGTTGTAGTCTTGTAGACTTGTTGGATTCTTAGAAAAGATCTATTCTCTTTCTACTTTCCCTCCTCAAAAAGAATTTAAATATATAAAGATGTAGTGGTTTTAAAAGGTAGTTATGTGTGTGAATTATTTAGATAGATTTAAGATTTTAAGGTGGTAAGTTCTAATATGTAGTTTAAGTATTTAGAGTATTGTCATTATTGTCATTTTAAGGTATAAACAATTGGTCTTAAATGGGTTTCATATTGGAAGTGAGTGTTAAGTTAGTATGATGAAAGGAAAATGGAGATAATGTTTTGGGCATAAGTAGTTATGAAATAATAATGAGTTGACTACCCAGCTATTAAGTAGTTTTCAATTATGTTGATAAATGAAAAGGGGAAATTTAAATGTATGGGCATGGTTAGAGATTGATTAGGGTATTCTCGAATTGGATAGTTTATTGGTGAAATGGAATTTTAATCTTTTGAAAATTGACTTCCTTTATATTCATTTAATGGTTGATTTGTAAGTTCTCTTTATGGATAAATCTTTTAGAATATTTGTGATGGTTATCATGAATTGTTTTAGTTAATTGAGTAATTCAGATGGGTAAGTTGTAAAGTCATTTAGTTCTGGTTGTTAATTGATTGGCTATTAAATATTGTTCTTGTTTGAATTTTTGGTTGTTGTTTATTATGCGAATGTTTGGTGGAGTTGTGAGTGGTTGAGTATTTAAGGTGTTCTTTAATTTGGTCCCTTGGATGCCTGGTTGCATGCTTTTACCTCTGTTATTGAAGGATTGTTTTTGGACATTTCCGTATTGGTATGAATGCCTTTGGAGATTAATTTTGATACAAGGAATCCTTTGTCATTTAATTTGTGTTGCAATGTAATTAGGAACTCGTGTTTTAGTTTATGAGTTGTGGATGGTTGATCTTCTTGAATTTCTGATTTATTTTGTATCGAAGTTGATTATGTAGTCTGGATGGAGTTGTTGATCTTATTTCAATGTATTCACTCATTATATTTGAATTGAAAATAGTTCTTGTGGCCTTGCAATTATTGTTGTCATTGCTATGTTGTTGATTTTATGAAGGTGATTTGCGTACCACTATAAGGGGGTTCTTGTGAGGAGAAAATCGAGGTCTCCCATGGAATGCCTAGTTGGTGGCTTTTGGTTTCATTAAGTGATTTCGTTGAATTAAAGGTTGATTTTCTTTTGCGTTTTCCTATTTGAGGTGACACCATTGTTGATTTGTGGATGGGTCTTGATAAATCTTCCCTTTTTATGGCTTTTCTGATTTACTCTCGTATTTGATGAAATTTTATCCTTGTGTTGGAATTATTGGAGAAATACTCATGTTGCTTCACTTTACCCTTGTTTGTGGGTTTTCATTCTTTTGGCTTCCTGAGGCTTGAGATGATTGGCATTTGATGTTCTCTCTCTTTATGTGCCTTTGATGTGGCAAGTGTTGTGGTTTCATGTTTTTGAAAGGGTTGTACGAGAATTGTTGAGACTCTGGTTTTGTACTTGTTAGCGAGAGGGGTAATGCCTCGCATGCTTTTATGTTGTGATTCTTTGTTCAAATTATGATGGTACAACCCTTGGTTTTTATGTTGTTGGGTCTCTAGGGAGAGTGGCTCCTCATAGGGGCCAGCGCCTCGTGTAAGGGGAAGGGCACAGGATAACCCACGAGTGAGTTGGTAATCAAAGTGAAAACCTAATAATTAACTTAGGAGGGTTGGGTAGTAATATCATTATAAGATTTAAAAATGGATGCCTCGTCTTCATTAGTGCTTTCACAGACTAATGGAAGGCTGAGAAGGCCATGGTTGGCAAGGTCGTGACCTCGTCTTCATGAGAGGTCTACGGCTCTGCATGAGTCACCCTATGGATCAGCGCCTCCAGTTGGGAGGAAGGGCACATGATAGCCATAGATGGGGGCCGACGCCTCCAGTTGGGAGGAAGAGCATAGGATAACCCATGTAGGACTATGCGATGACACTCTCCCCTAGTTTCCCATGTGTTTTACTTTATTGTGTTCCTCTGGAAGTAGGTTGTGGGAGTTGGTTTAGATTGTTGATATATGGATTTATATTGAGTTGTGATTATTGCCTTGATGCATCTTTGGTGTACTTTGTGGTCTATGATCTCATTGATATTTGATTTATGACCTTGTACTTTTATGGTACTGTGTTATGATGTTATTATATCGTTTAATTGCAATTTGGAATTGTATTATGTTTATTAATTTAGTTGATTGGGAAGTGTTTCATGATCATCCTTTGGTTACTTGTTTACTGGTCATTGCTTTGATTTATGTGATGGGATCTATGACTTTAAGTTATTATGTTGTCTCTTGGATGTTGTTGATTTTTTCATTGTAATCTTGAGTTTTATAATACTTTTGTATGGCATTGAGTCTTGTGGTTCCCTATTTGGATGTTCTTGGTTGCAGTCTCTTTCTTGTTAGCTCCTAGCACGGGGGGTGGGTCTTTGGACTCACATGGTCGGGTGGAACATGCTAAGCACCCCATTGGGTCCCCAATCGAGGAACGAGAGGTGCGGATTGGTGCTGTTGTGGCAACTCCAGAGTTTTATCTGTCTTGGAGCCAGTTATGATATTGTGCATCATGTTATCTTATTGTATGGTTTCCATTCATGATTGGAAACACTTTTGTATCATTGTACCTCTAGAACATTGTACTGTAATATAATGTTAAACTCAGTGTGGATATTGGCGGTGGCAATTGTTATTCAATGTGTTAAGTTAATTATGCATATGTTGTATTTATGTACTCAGATGGTTTCTTATCAATGATTATCATGTATGCGTTATATTTGTTAATGTTTATTTTTTTATGGATTATATTTTTGGTTTTTATTCTTTATTGTTATTGTGTGGATCTAAGTCTCGTAATGACTCTTCATGTACCCCAAGGGATGTATGTGTTAGTGAATCTACTTAATGAAATTTATGTCATGTCTTAATGTGTATTGCATGTATGTTATGTTTACTTTTTTAAAAAAAATTGTGTTGTGATTATTTGTCCTTTGGGGTTCGCACGACGGGGCGTTACAATTAGAGTTTTGTGTGATTTTTTTCTTAAAATAGTTTTATCCAAAATAATTGGTCATAAAATTTAAACTTGCATCCCAAAACATAAATGCAGTTCTAGTCAAATAAATTTTAGGTGAAATACATTTACCTAAAATTATCTTATTGACAACACACATGGTACTTTGTAAAATTTTAGAAACCTTAAATTTGTTTACCTCAAGAAAACATAAAAAATAACCTTTCATAAATTTCAATTACCTTTAGTAAAATTTTAAAAATCACTACAATTAAGTCATTATAGTCAAACATAAGATTGATTTTTTTAAAGTATACTAAAAAAATTATTTAATTTTTTTATGAAAAATATAATGCACAAAAGAGGATCCTTGTCAAAATGGTATAATTTGTTTATATTTATGATGACTAGTTAAAACATAAAGTAGGAGCCCATCAAAACTAGTTTTTTTTAGTACACTAGACTTTAAATATTTACAAAAATGTTTATTGAAAATGAAAAATATTCTTTGCATTAAAGTGTCATGGTAGCTAAATGAAAAATAAATTAAGGAAAATATTTCAATTTATTATAAACAAATGGAGGCATATCAAAATAATTTTCTAAGATATTTTTAGTAATTAAATTAAATAATGTCATTTTTTAGAAAATTATATCCAAATAAGTTTTTAATTCCATGACTAGGATTTTTAATGTCTCTCACAAATTTTCTTGATTAATCTATAATGCTAGATTATAGCTTCATAAAAAATGGTGATAGGATTCATAAGAAGGATTATGGTGTTTTTCATCACATTTTTAACCCGATTTCATTAGTGTTTACTTATGTAAAAAACTTATCTCTCCTTATATGCACAACACCTTACTCTCTAAAGGATATGACCACACAACTAGGCCTTTAGTTTTGCTAGATGGGAAATCTATTAAATAGGGAATGTTTCCTTCATCGCCATGGATTTTATACTCACCCATGAATATTATTTTTATTTGTCCACCCTTAAATATAAAGTGGCAAGATCTACTCAAGGTTTTCCCTCCTCTATGGAGAAACCTCCACACGCTAATGCTCAACCTAAATTAGGGATCTCCAATTTAAATCTTAAGTTTCCCCAAATGAAACTACATACCAATAGGAGAGTTAATAATCATGGAATTTGGAGAAGAGGTTTATGTGGATGAGGAATACATGGATCACATTAAATGATATTCAAAACATAATTACTAGTTGAGTTCAATAAATTTAAAAGACTAGATAAATAAAATTTGGCATCCACTATAAGAGGATGAAATAATTATATGCTCATGTGTGAAAGTGTTATTCCTTATCATATGTGCATATCTAGAGGATATGGATCAACTACTAAAATAAGGGTCATGGTCTTGGGATATAACCCCTTTATGTATAAAATTATAGTGTACCTACATTTCAACCATCTCATGGAGTCCTTTCTAGCATTCCATGTTTCATGCATCTTTTAAATTTATCTTTACAATTCTATGGATTTTCCAACTTAGATTCCATTGGAAACTACATTGAGAAATTTATTTCTTACCCTAGAGAATCTAAGTTATTCTTTTAGTTTGCATTTTCTCACATCTTGGTGGAATTAGATACATCTAAATAGTTGGTCATATAAATTGGTCTAAAGGTTAGTGAGATGATGTGGATTCAAAATTTACATTACAAAGGGATCATTTTCAAATTTTGTTCCTACTAAACACATGGTAAAGGATTTTTCTTATGGTGGGGCTATTGTTGAATAAAAACCTCCTTCAAATTAGGCCACTTGGTGGTGGAAGGGTGAGATAGGAAAGTGTGAATCTTTAGAGCTTAATTCCATGAATAAGTCCCTTGCCTCCCCCAAATTACCTTATCATGCTTCCCTATGAATGATGTGACCATCTCTCCTTGATATCTAGCTAAATTCATTATTTATTCCCTAAGATGGTGGTTGAATTAAATGCAAAAGGGCTCTTTTGTGAATTTTAAGCCCATAAGTAATATTTATAGAGAAGAGAATGATGGAAATTAGATTATAATTAATAAGTATAAATCCTCCTTATGGAATATGGTCAAGGCCTTAAACCATATAGTACTCTACTCCCATGATAAGTTAGTTTCCTAGGATTCTAGGTATAGTATGGTGGTCAAGTTTGACTTTTATATTGGCATCGAGGCCTACATGTTCAATTCCTACATTATATTTCTATATCATTTAGATCTCTACATCTTGCATCCTAGAGTTTTCATTCATTTTATTAAATATTATAATAGGTGTGAGACTAGGCACGCAAAAATTTAAAAAAATACCATAAACTTCACCAAAACTCTACATTTCATTACATTATACCTAATTTTAAAATTTAAATAATATACATCACTTTTATATGTTTCAATTTAAAATGACTCAGTCATGGTATCCATTTTCTTTATAGAAGTGGGACATGATAGTTATGAAATTTCACTCGATGAATCAAAATATGTGATGGAATGATCACTTTGTGTAGTGATAAAACAACTAATTTCATGAAAAAATAATACCCATGATTATGAAACTTCTTGGAAAATATAAAATCATCACTTGTAATTACAACTAATTTCACAAAAAGTAATCAAAACCTTCATTTTTCTCTAAATTTCTTTTAATACTTTCACCCCAATTCTTGTGTTTACTAAGCTATATCACACTTCTCTAATGATGCCAATTAACCATGTTATGGCTCTTTCTTGGCTTAGAGTACGTGTCTTTTACATGTTTCTTTTATTTTAATGTATCTCTCGCTATTATAGATTTATTATATGCCTTGAATATTTTTTATTAGATAAAAGTGATTTTTGAAAGGGCCCCAACCCTTTTACAAAGATACTGAAGGATGATACAAACACCACTCAAATATTATAATATCATAGTTGAATCAAAGCTACTAGAATAAATAGTGGAACAATAATCCCAACATAGGGAAAACAACAACACACAAGATACCAAAGATAACAACTCTTTAGAAAAATTAAACCATAGATATATATCCATAATATTTTAACTTTTGAGGTTTAGAACTAAGCGTAGGGTCACCACACCTCCTGACTATTGACCATGATCCTAGAATTAGGAACTCCATCTCTATAAGGGGAATCCAAAATAGTATTAGGATCGACATGCTCAAAATAAGTGCACAAAGGGAGCACTAAAAGGAGAAATAACATCTTGGACAATGGCACTAGTAGGATCAATATGAACAATGGACACCAAAGGCTTAGATTCCTTATGCAATACAACTTGAGAATCGTCAACATAAGCTAATTTGTAGTAGGAACATGTATAAATAGGAATATATTGAAGAAAATTTGTGAAAGTAGAGTCAAGGGGTGAATATGTTAGAGGGATACTAAAGTCCTTAGGCTAAATATCTTGCAATCAAGAGGCAAACTAAAATGCGGCTTAAAGTGCCTATAATGCTTAGTCAAATGAATAATATTAAAATAATGATGGCAATAAAAGGAGATGCCCTCATAGCCCAAAAGTTTGTATCAATAATGACTAAGAGCATTCAACATAATCTTAATATGAAGCATCTTCAACAAATCAAGGTCCACAAGAATCCACATGTAGGTCATATGAGTGAACTACAAAATTATACTATCAAACATAATAAACCATTCAAGAGTGTTCCCAATCTTCGAATAATAGAACTCATTCCTAAACTAGAGAGGGAAGTTCATAAGCCTAACCTAGGTGGGTGAGAAATGCAAAATATTCAATGACCAAATTAAACAAGAGATATTAGGATTTGATAAAAAGGGGGTGATGTCCCCACATCCAAATAAGTTTAAAGATAGCATTATAGTCTTCTATGTCATCAAAAGTAACAAGATAACCTTTTTCACATTGGTATATTTTAATTCTAGCATTAGTTATAAGTCCCTAGTTATTAAAGGTCCATGAATTCAAATCAAGGAGGCACAACTAGAATCAATTGAACCTATAAATTAGCACATAAGAGGAAAAATATTCCTCACTTTTAAGCACCTCTAGACCAAATGAAATAATTAAAGTGTTTGTAGTGTAAGGTAGGGTCAATGATCCCTACAGAGGGATTTATTGAGTAGCAATAATAAAAAAATTCCCTCATCCCTAGATTGGTAGGAGTGAGTAATCACCAAGCCCTTAGAGTCTCACATGTGCATGCCAAGAAGAGAAGATGTCAAAGATGAAATCCTGTTCTATTTCATAGCATCCAACAAGCTTGAATTGGTCAAAGGTTTAGCACCAAAGGGCACACCTTCAATACCTATAATAGCTATAACACAATGAATGCTAGTGCCAACATCTCTAGTGGAAAAGGCACCCACAAATTTACTAGAGGCCAATCAAGGAGGGAAAAAGCATAGGACATCTAGCACAAAGCTAGGATAAAGTGTCTCAACAACAAGGGCACAAGGTGAAGAAAGTCCAAGGGGTAGAAAACATAAATTTAGGTTGGTGGTAGAAGCCAATTTGGTAGTAGATGAAGTAGTAGGTAGAGCTTAGGAAATGAAAGCATAAATCACCATTAAAAACATAAAAAAAATATTTCTTATTTTTTTAATTTATTTTTGTAGAACAAAAAAAATAGAATTAAAATTTATAATATGATGGACATAAGAGATATGGGAAATGGAAATTTTAATGCAATCCAAATTAGGCATATGTAAAACAATTATTCTACTATAATCAAATAATAATTACAATAAAACCAATCACAATGTTGACAATCAACTGCATAATATGGAGTGGGTTTTAAAATATTTTCATGAATGTGTCACTGAATAAATGAGTGGTTTGTACTTTTGTATGAATTTAAAGATGTTTTTTCTAGAAAAATATGTTGGTTTGATTTATCATGTGAAAAAATTGGAAGCTTTGAAGAATGGTAGGAAGGAAGGGATCAAACACTTCAAATCCTTTTATTACCTTCTAATTCTATTGACTTAACATCCATAAGACATTATTTGGTGAAGTAGTCATTTCTTGTATTGTCATTATGTACTATTATTTTAATACACCTTTATTTTTTATGTTGGAATTTTACTTTTAAGATATAGATGTATCACCATTCTTAGATATTTTTAAAAAATATATATATATATATATATATATATATATATATATATATATATATCTATTTTATATAACAAAAAGATACATTGTACTAATTATACTTTGGGGATAAGAGATCAAATTTTAAACTAAAAAGACAAAAGAGATTAGAGATTATTGCTCACAAAATATTGAGAAAATGTCTTATCTTAAGGTTATGATCTAGTAGTAGATTAGTGAATGTTTACCATTTTTGTCTAAATGATTGGTCACACAATAATATAAAAATGTCTTATCTTAGGTTTATAATGTAATAGTAGATTGGTGGAAATTTACTATTATTAACCTAGATGATTGCTCACGAAATAATAGAAAAATGTCTATTCTTAAAGTTATGATCCAATAATAAATTGGTAGAAAATTATTATTATTTACCTAACCTTAAGTCTAGTGGTGGTTGCAAAATATTATGACTTTTAAAAAAAACATTAAATATTGTTTAATATAATAAAATATAATACATTTTATTGAATATAATAAATATATAGCTATCAAATAAGCATGTTAGTAGCATGGGGCACATTGAACTTACTTTGATCTAATCTTAAAACCCAGGAATATTCATTCTTCAAAATCAGTCCAGTCCAGGGCCATTAATCTAGCAACGGTATTTTTTATATGCCCATTCTTTTAATTTAACAGTAAGAATAAGCATATTTCATAAAGGAGTCTTCATATAAAGCTCACCTAGTCAGAAAACAAACATTTCAGAGGCAAAGAGGCAAAAGAAAACCAACATATCCTCACGGCGCATTATTGATGATGATTCATCAATAGTATTTCAGTCTAATTTGATCCACCATGGATAGGAACATATGGACTAGAGGAGCATGATTGCAAATTTGCAATCACTATGATTTTGACCTACCGCCCGTTTGGTTTGGTGTTAATGTATGAAAATAATTGCTCTTAAATTGAAAGCTAAGACTCTAAAGAGATTATACCTTATAAGGAATAACATAGAAGAAAGATATACCATTTAAATAAGGTAATTGATGTATATGGAGCGTGTGAGCGGACAGCCTCGTACCTTATTGTTTCTGGGTTTCAACTTATGATGCCTCCCTGAATTTTAAAAAATACGATTCTTGAAAACTTAGATTCAGTCAAGCATAAATTATTTTAGTTCAATGTACCCAAGAAACCTGGGAGGAATTCAATTTACACATTTAGATCTAGAAACAGAAAAAACATAGAATACAACGCGGAGGAAACAGATCTCAAGGCTTAATTGGATACAGCTGCTCCACACGCTCCATGGTTTGTTATGTTTCCTGTACGATAACAGAAAACAATCTCAAAGGGAAAAGCTGATTTTAATTTAATGGTGGTCATGAACAGTAATGCAACATCTGACCCACAATCATATTAGTGGACATTATTATTAATACTTATGCTGAATCAATTTGGTTGCGTGGAATGGAAAGAAATGAGGCCCATCTTGTAATTGTGGGTCCCAGGAGCAAGGGCTTGTTCGAGACCTTTGGAATCCTATAATGTGGAGTAAAGTTTGGGAATAATATTTACACTGTTCGTCCTTGCAATCCTTTAAATTTGTCACGTTCTTGGATAGAAAAAAAACCCCACCGCATGCACATGAATTCAAACGCACACTTGATTAGTTTGTCACCCTGGCGATCTTATTGGGCGTAGGGAGTCCTTTTTTCCTTTGGATACCTAAGCACCACCACCACCCGCTTCTATGTTTGAGCTGGCAGCAAATACAGGTGAAAATACCTTCAACAGAAAAAGACAAAAACCAGACCACGTCCATGTTCGCCCTTCTCTTTAGCCCGCTTTTTCTTTTACGTAAGTCGTAATATTCTGGGTAATCATTTTCTAGAAATGAAACCATCATGCGCGCCGCATGGCCCCCCACGATGCCCTCTGCCATGATTGAAGGACGGACGTGTTGCCCCCTTCCCCACGGGGACGGAGGCCACCGTCATGTCCACATGGGCGTCCACATCATCATCAATGCCTTGTCTTGTGAGCACATACGGGAGTTACTACTAATAGGGTTGCTGCTTGTCTAATCGTTGAGGATGATAGATGATAGATGATGGATGATGGGGGGTGTGTGCTAGGCTGTGTGTACCAGAGAGTCATGGTTAGTACGCTTGTGGATTGTACCTCCGTCACTTTAAGGGGAATATGAAAGCGAGTAATAGGCCTCCCTTAACTTGCTTGTGGTGTTTTGTGGGTGATTTTGAGATGGAATACTATTTGGTTGTCATAGTACGATTTTGATAGATCAATAAGAGGAATAGTTCGTTTATAGTGCGTTTTACAAGAATATTATGTTTTAGTGCGTTTTATAGGAATAGTTGGTTTATAGTGAGTGTTTATAGTGCGTGATTTAGAAGAATATTTTGTTTAGTGCGTTCTATAAGTGTAGATAACTCATAGTAAGTGTTTGTAGTACGCTTTAAACGAATATTTCACCTATAATGCGCTTTCGAGGAATAGTTTGCGCGCTTGTAGTGCACATTCTTCTATAGTGCGCTTTATAGGCATAGTTAGCTTATAGTGAGTGTTTATAGTGCGCTTTAACATAAGATCTCGCCTATAATGTGCTTTGACGGAATGATTTGCTCGCTTATAGCGCACTTTAGAGGAATAGTTTTGCTCGGTTATACTATAGTTTTCACCTTCTTCAATTTGTTTGCATGAAATATATTACAAGTGTTGAAATAGGTTTTAATTATTTAGAATTGTGAATATCTTTCACAATGATCTAATCAAAAAGTGTGACATATCAATGAGTCTTTTCAAGTAGACAAGAATGTGTAAGAAGAATCTCCCTTTCATTTGAATCTTATGTGTGCTTATACATCAAAAATATTTGATAATTTTATGAAGATCAAACTTCAAAAACTCTTCTTTAATTTACATAAAAATAAATTATATGAAATGAAATGATACTTAAATTACATCTCAAAGATTTTAATAAAAATATATACTAAAATGTAAATATCAATACTAACTCATCCAAATTTCTATCACTATTAAGAACTTTAAATATATAATCTTTAATAAATAGATGGATGACACATCTCTAATGCATTCCAAATCTAATAGACCTTTCCCTATCAAATCTTTAAGGAACTCTTCATTCACAAGGTAGTGCAGTGTCACATCCCATAAGTTCTCATATAAATCGCCGAAATCTTGAAATAAGTTAGGCAATCGGCCCTAGATGTAAACTTAATCTTAAATACTTCCTATGGTGAACCCTTCAAACTCACATGAGAGACTTCACCAACCCTACAAATGGTGAACGCCCATACGCGTGAACTTTCAATGACAAGGAAGAAGTTTGCCCTAAAACAAATGAGCTCTAGGGGATCAGATACAAAATCGAATAAATTAAATAAAAAATATTAAAAAGGAAACAAACCGAAAACGTAGTTGTCGTTTACATCGGAAGGGGATTACTCCGCGGGCTCCGGCCACCTCTTCCTTAGGTTACTGGTGACCGGCACCAAGCAGTTGGAGATGTTGGCGGGCCCATGCCAGAACGTTCCCCGTCCTGCGTTCCCCACTCCCGACGTGACTCGGTAAAGAGAGCCGTTAACTAGGACGGCGCCGTTTGCATCTGTCTTTAGGGTAGTTTTGGTTGTTGTCTCTTCTTTTCTTTATTTCTGGCGAATCCCTCTGCAAACGACACCAAAGAAATGGGGGAACTTGGCACTTGACGGGCACCAACCAGTGCTGTTGGATTCATCGTTTTGCTAATTCGAATGCTAACCGAAAGATAATGCAGGGCAAAGAGATCATCTTCATTGCTTGTGCATTATCTTCTTGAGCAAAGAGCCGGCTGCATAGAACCGAGGGCTTAGAGCTCTATAGGGAATTTGTTGCCATTTGTAGAAACATTTGATCTGATTTAGTAATAATAAGGATCTTTGGGCGTGTTTCTGGGGAACAAGAAGATGCAGATAGGAGAACAGTATGGACTGGCAGAGTTGCAGCAGTTCATGGTGGGGCGTGGTCATATGCTGAGCCTGGCGCAGGAAATGCCGCCGGAGATTCATCTTCAGTACCAGCAACAGCAGCAGCAGTTCCACGCCGCTTTCCAGCGACACCAGATCGAATCCCACCACCATCAACAAGGTCACATAATTTACCAGGAGGACAATCGCCAAAACCACCATAACTACCATCATCTGCACCAGAGGCAAAGTAGTAATAATAATAATAGTAATAATAACAACAATGGCAATGGAAATTGTATTGCGCAGCAATTGAGTTTGGGCTCGGATTCTACCGGGGCACCATCTTTGTCTGTTTCGCCCCCGCCTTCCAAGCGGACGATATCGCCGCCCGGGATTATCAGCAAACCGCAAGCTGTTAGCGTTAATGGTGTTGCGAGGGATCTTGAAGATTATGATGAGGGTTTTGATGAGGGCGACAGAAGCGGCGGCGGAGGAGGAGGAGGAAATAGCCGATGGCCGAGGCAGGAGACCCTTACGCTGTTAAAGATTAGATCAGAAATGGATTCCAAGTTTCGCGAAGCCACGCATAAAGGACCCCTCTGGGACGAAATTTCAAGGTAATTCAATTTATTTTCCGTTCTGTAATCTTCGCCAAGTAAATCGGTTTTAAGCAGCTGATACGTATTTTTGACTGTAAATCTGAAGTATAGACGTTCAGCATTGCTTAATTCTTGTCTATTCATTGCTGGCAAGCATTTACTTGTGTGGAATATCGAAGTGATAGGGTCCGAATCTCGTCAGTGCCCACAACAAAGCCAGTTATGTATGTCCTTTAAACTTTTGGTGCGGCGGAAAAACCGCCGAGTCAGTTTCAGGCCTTGTTTATTTCGAGTCTTCATTTTAGGTACAGTACTATATCTACATGGAATTTCTCGCGGCAGAGCCATCGAACAATACCGTATCTTGTTTATTTAACCGTGATAGAGTAAGCCTGAGCTGAGGTTTTTGTAAGAAATTCAGTTACACTCTATTCTCTGTGCCTAAATGCTTGTCAGGTAGAATATTGCAGACGATGAACACACTTAAAAGGAGGAACAAGTTTCGATATTTCACTGAACAATTAGTCTAAAGCTTCAGGAAAGTAGAAAGAATTTAAGAAAAGTATACTTCGGATGATTAGTGTATATTTAGGAAAACCACAGAGAAGCTTTTAGCATCGAATTGAAAAAAGCTGTACACGCTCTGCCAGTTTGCTGTGATTTTTTGTTTTTTGGTTGTTGTTGTTTACCGATACTTTCACGCTGAGATCTAACTGCAAAGATATTAGTTTTTAGGGTTTTGGTAATATAAACAATTTTCTTTTATAACGAGAATAAACGAACAGAAGCTTGAACAACATGCAGAAAATTCATCGTTCCATCCAGAACAGCCTCACACTAAAAGCTCATAAAGTAAGCATGTCGGGAAAATCTTCCCACGCTGTAAACGTTTTCCGTTCCAAATACTAATTATTAAGCTTATCTTGAACACGCAGAAGCTACAATAGACAGAAGGAACTTTAGCACAGATAGCAAACATTACTTCACCTGGAGCACGGAATTACGTTAGATTACAAAATAAGAGAGAACTATAGGGAATTTTTTTTTTTTTTTAATCTCTAGCGTTCATTATTCAATCAAGATTAGTTATGTATTGTAGAATGCATCTGAGGGAGTGTTTTAAGTAATACTTAGCTCTGTCAATTGTTGAAATTTTGAAAATGTGTGCTTTGGTCTTAACATTGATTTCACTATTTGCAGGGTTCTGGCAGAGCACGGTTACCAGAGAAGCTCCAAGAAGTGTCGGGAGAAGTTCGAGAATCTGTACAAATACTACAAGAAAACAAAAGAAGGCAAAGCAGGAAGGCAGGACGGAAAGCATTATCGTTTCTTCAGCCAGCTCGAGGCTCTATACGGAGGAAGCACCATTGATGCTGCAGACGCTTGTTTGCGCACAAATTTAACGGAGAGCCCCGCCGGCATGGACTTCGGAGGAGAGGCCGCGGCCTCACAAAAGTTTTCCGAAGCCTACAACAATAATAACAGTCCGGGAGGCTTTAGCTTATCTTCAGATTCTTCTTCGGAAGAGGACGAGTGCAAGGAAGAGGAAGAAGAGCAACAACTAATTTCCAGACGCAAAAGAAAGCGCAAGCACTGGAAATCAAAAATGAAGAGCTACTTTGACGCGCAGATGAAGAAGTTCATGGATAGGCAAGAAGCCTGGCTGCGGAAGGTTCTAGAAACCCTAGAACAAAGAGAACAAGAAAGAATCAGCCGTGAAGAAGCCTGGAGGCGCCAAGAGACCGCGCGCCTCGACCGCGAGCATCAGCTCTGGTCACACGAGCGAGCCCGCGCGGCCACCTGCGATGCGGCCTTCCTCACCGCCTTACAGAAAATCACCGGCGAGAATTTCCAGCTGCCGGGAATAATGGCGGCTCCGATCAACATCACTCCCGGCGACTTCTCGCACGACCTGCAGGACATCAAGGAGCCATACGATCCCAACAACAAACGCTGGCCTAAGCCGGAAATACTGAGCCTAATTCGCCTTCGTACGAGCATGGAGCCGCGCTTTCAAGAAGCCGGCGCCAAGGGCCCGCTCTGGGAAGAGATCTCCGCCGGAATGTCTTGTCTCGGATATGACCGTAGCACTAAGAGATGCAAGGAGAAATGGGAGAACATAAACAAATATTTCAGAAAGGCAAAGGACAGCAACAGGAAGAGGCCCGAGAATTCCAAGACCTGTCCTTACTTTCAGCAGCTCGATTCACTGTATCGCCAGGGAGCCTTGGGATTCTCAAATATTACAAATGCTTCTAATACGGCCATTATTACTAAACCTCAAGCTGCTACTTCTCCTGGTAAGCTGGAGGCCGGCCATGACGAAGTGCCTACCTTCACCAGCAGCCATGAAAATGATGACGTACGGGAGGCTGTAGAAACCCTAGGCCTCATGCCGTCCGAGGATGGCGTAGCTAATGATAACAGCAACACCAATAATCACGGAAGCAGCAACGCAGGAGCAGGAGCGGGAGCGGGAGCGGGAGCTGCTTCGTCCTTCTTTGAGAATGGATGCAACTGGGACGGGTATCCAATGAAGCTCAAAATGAAGCAACAGCAGCAGCAGCAGCCGCACAACGGCCACAACCACCTGTAGCATCACTGTGAGAGCTCCCTCCTGCATCGCCATCTATAACTAGCATTTCATATTATTGTGTTTCTTCTTCTTCTTCTTCTTTCCGATTATATCTTATTTTGAAGGCAGATAGGAAGTTGATGAAATATTGTTATTGCTTAGACGATACAGGATCGAATATCAAGTCCTTCCTTGCTTTTGTATATTCTTATGTATCAGTACTTGCCGTTCTTTAAAAACACTAATTTTTGTATTGGTCTGCATAACATTATTAAGAACTGTACTCCCGTTTTTGTTTTTCCTTCCGAGTAATGGTAAAACGGACTGTCAGGAAAGGCAATTTACTTCGGCCATTCTCTATGAAAACTTTGAGTAAATGAAGTTTCGAAAATGTGGATGGTAAATAATAGGGAACACAATGGAGGAACCAGGTGGTTATAGGACAACGTGAGAAGTAGGCTGGATTTTTTTTTTTTTATTTCAAATATAAAAATATTTAGTATTTTGTACGTTAATGAGGTGACTGATAGAATCTTTGAAATACATAATTTTTAATAACATATGAAATAGAAACATACTAAATATAGTAATTATTTTTATATTAAAACTTAATAATAACAATATTAAATTTAATCAATTTTTAAATTTAAAAATGATTAATTAACAAAATATATAAAAGATTGTTTTTGGAATCAATTTTGTATCTTTTTGTATTGATATTTTAGATCACACTCATCAATCCATCATCAAATTCATGATCAGGTTCATATGTTTTTATATCGATGTTTCAGATCAAACATAGTAATCTATTGTTAGGTTCAATGATCCATCATCAACTTCAAATATTTTTGTATCAATATTTCAGATCACACTCATATGATCCATCAGGTTCATATGTCTTTATATCGATGCTTTAGATCACACTTAGTAATCTATTGTTAGGTTCAATGATCCATCATTAGGTTAAAATATTTTTGCATCAATATTTTAGATCACACTCAGTGATCCATTAGGTTCATATGTTTTTATATTGACATTTTAGTTCACTCTCAGCGATCCATCAGGTTCATATGGTATATCGATATCCATTAGGTTCATATGTTTTTATATTGACATTTTAGTTCACTCTCAGCGATCCATCAGGTTCATATGGTATATCGATATTTCAGATCCATCAGGTTCATATGGTATATCGATATTTCAGATCACACTCAGTGATCCATTTCGTATATTTTTATATTGACATTTCAGATCACACTTAGCAATCCATCAGGTTCATATGTTTTTTTATATCGATGTTTTAGATCACATTTACTAATTTATTATTAGGTTCAATGATCCACATTAGGTTCAAATATTTTTGTATCAATGTTTTAGATCACACTCATCCATTATTAGGTTCCTAATTATGGATTATTTAGATCATTGTCAATGATAGTGTGATATTAAATATTGATACAAAAACATCGATAGTTGATTCTAGAAGTAATATTTTGAATGCTTCAAGGACTTTAGAAAATTCATGTCAATATGCACAAATTAACAGTAATATTTAGTTTTTAAAAACTATTGAAAAAGAATGTTTTTTTAAGTAGTTGGAAGTTTTTAAAAACTATCAAAAAAGAATGTTTTTTTAAGTAGTTGGATCAATCTTCATCATGCAAGGTAGCTCAAGAATAATAGTGGGCCAACATTAGTTGTAAGAGGTTTAGTATTCATGGGTAGTCCATCTTGATTTATTTCTATATGTTTAAATTGGTCTAGGGAGCTTCAATATTCTTACTTGTTTTTGTCATTATCTTGTTCCTCAGAAAGATGAGTGTGTCCTTATCTAAAGAATAAGCTTCATGTAAAGTAGTTGAATACCAATTTCTAGAGAATATACATTTATATAACTTAAACAACAATATTATGACAAATAGAAAATATATGCAATAACTAAAGCTTTTATTAGAATTTTTCTATTACAATTTTTTTACATAAGAAACAATTAAACATCAAATATTATGACAAATAGAGAATACATACAATAAGTAAAGCTTTTATTAGAATTTTTCTATTACAATTTTTTTACATAAGAGACAATTAAACAACAAATGCATGATAATGGTTGGGTGCTTCATTATCTTGTGTTGGTCTTTGGTTTGTGTGTCTTTGTTTCTTCTTGCTGGTTAAACTGTGTTTGTTTAAGTTTTTGTTTTAGTTTGTTGGGCGAGCTTCACTTTTGGTAAGCCCCTCATTTGTCTTAATGATTGTTTTGTAATGGGTATTGGCCCTTCCAGTCTTAATCTAATCAAAACAAATGCATGATAATTTCAAGATAATGTAAACTCATAAATTAGGGCCCTGTTTATAAAATTAAATAAGTTTTAAATGTATTATTTGATTGTATATGATTCTCATTGCCATTTTTTTATATTTTAAATTTCTAGTTATACTAAATATATGGCTTAGTGTGGTGTATGCATTTCTTATTTTGATGAGATGATAAACTCTTATTGAAATGGTAAAAAAAAATTGTTTTTATATAAGAGACAATTAAACAACAAATGCATGATAATGGTTGGGTACTTCATTATCTTGTGTTGGTCTTTGGTTTGTGTGTCTTTGTTTTTTTTTGCTGGTTAAACTATTTTTGTTTTAGTTTGTTGGGCGCTTCACTTCTCGTAAGCCCCTCATTTGTCTTAATGATTGTTTTGTAATGGGTATTGGCCCTTCCAGTCTTAATCTAATCAAAACAAATACATGATAATTTCAAGATAATGTCAACTCATAAATTAGGGCCATGTTTATAAAATTAAATAAGTTTTAAATGTATTATTTGATTGTATATGATTCTCATTACGTTTTTTTATATTCTAAATTTCTAGTTATACTAAATATATGGCTTAGTGTGGTGTATACATTTCTTATTTTGATGAGACAATAAACTCTTATTGAAATAGTAATTTTTTTTTGTTTTTATATAAGAGACAATTAAACAACAAATGCATGATAATGGTTGGGTGCTTCATTATCTTGTGTTGGTCTTTGGTTTGTGTGGCTTTGTTTCTTTTTGCTGGTTAAACTATTTTTGTTTTAGTTTGTTGGGCGCTTCACTTCTGGTAAGCCCCTCATTTGTCTTAATGATTGTTTTGTAATGGGTATTGGCCCTTCTAGTCTTAATCTAATCAAAACAAATGCTGGATAATTTCAAGATAATGTCAACTCATAAATTAGGGCCATGTTTATAAAATTAAATAAGTTTTAAATATATTATTTGATTATATATGATTCTCATTGCCATATTTTTTATATTTTAAATTTCTAGTTATACTAAATATATGGCTTAGTGTGGTGTATGCATTTCTTATTTTGATGAGATGATAAACTCTTATTGAAATGGTTTTTTTTTTTTGTTTTTATATAAGAGACAATTAAACAACAAATGCATGATAATGGTTGGGTGCTTCATTATCTTGTGTCAGTCTTTGACTTGTGTGTCTTTGTTTCTTTTTGCTGGTTAAACTGTTTTTGTTTGAGTTTGTTGGGCGCTTCACTTCTGGTAAGCCCCTCATTTGTCTTAATGATTTTTTTGTAATGGGTATTGGCCCTTCCAGTCTTAATCTAATCAAAACAAATGCATGATAATTTCAAGATAATGTCAACTCATAAATTAGGGCCATGTTTATAATATTAAACAAGTTTTAAATGTATTACTTGATTGTATATGATTCTCATTGCCATTTTTATATATTTTAAATTTCTAGTTATACTAAATATATGGCTTAGTGTGGTGTATGCATTTCTTATTTTGATGAGATGATAAACTCTTATTGAAATGGTTTTTTTTTTTTGTTTATATATATATATATACAAAAAAATTTATAAGAAATATTTTCATTGTAAATTAATTTTTTTCTTAAATAAACAATTTTTTCAAATAATTACAATAGTAATTTAAATATTTAAGTAAATTGTATAGAAAATCAATAGATTTTTAATATAATTATTAAAATAAGTTATTCTATCTTTCATAATAAAATTTAATATTTTAAGTTATCATTAAATCTTAAGAATATAATATGATATATATACCCTTGGAATATTATAGACCTTCTTGATATATGAAATTTCAAATTTAATAATTAAAAATTGTTTTACATACATTATATAATCATAATTATAAAAATTTAAGATTTTTTTAAAAATTTAAATTATATCTATTGAAATTTTATCTATACTTTTAATTTGGATATATTAAAAAAATAAAAAATAAAAAATGAGGTAAAGAAGATATAATTATAGGTTTTAAGTTTTAAAGTATATAAATTTACATTATTATATATTAATATAATCTCATTAATTTATAATGAAATTAAAATGTATAAATATATATATGATTTGATTTTTTTAAAATTTTAGTTTTAAAATTTGAATTGAGATTTTACAATTTTCAAAAATTATGAGACATTGCATTTTTGTTTTATCTCGTCTTATTTTTATAAATATTTTTGTTGAATATTTTAAAATAAATGTTGAAATTAATATATATAGTTAAATATTTTCAATTCTTTAAAAAGAATATTGAAGATTTATTTTTAATTTAGGTAATGAAAATAATTATAAAACTAATTGACAATTATTTTATGTTATTCATATTTTAAACTTTTTTAGGAAAATAATTATAAAAGTTCATTAATAACTTAAGAAAAAATTGTAATTTTTTTCATTTGCGGATAACTCTATTTTTTATTTGATTTAAAGTAAAATTTGTATGTTCATAGTTTCTATATATCAAAATAATTAATATGTTCACCTAAAAACATAATTGTTAATTCATTATCTTTCTTGACGTGAAAGTAAATTTTACAAGGTTCTGAAATCTCAATTGTATGTTGAAAATATTACTCTTCTATGTGAGAAGACATATATAGCTTGGTTACCATCTCTTTTTTTTGTGAAAATCCATTTTATAGCTTGATCATTGTTTCTTTTCTCTATAATAAAGGCATATCCTATAGCTTGACCTTCTCTATGTAAAAAGATATATTTTATAGCTTGGCCACCATCTTCTTTTTATGTAAAAAGACATATTTTATTGCTTGGCCACCATCTCTTTTTTAAAAAGAAGTTTGACTACTATTTCTTTTCTATGTGAAAAAATATATTTTTATAGCTTGAGCAAAGCCTCTAACCTATTTAAATAAAAATAATTGAAGAACTTATATTCTTATTTAACTATAAAAATGAATTTATTATCATTTATGCCATTTTTAATTTTTATTTTCACTTCTTTGATTCCTTATTCAACTCATTCCAAATTTTATTTTCCTTCTTTCTTTTATCTTTGACTAAATTATTCAAATTTATTATTATATTATTAAATGACCTAAATTAACTTATTTTATTTCAAAACAAAATCAAATCATAAATTTTACTAAATATAATCCAAATCAAGATATAAAAAAAAACAAATATAATTTTAAAAAACTAAAAGAACATTACTTAAAAATAAGATGCTTTTAAAAGATTCTCAAAATTTAAAATTTAAAGTCTATTCATAATTTTAGAATTAACTTAAAGCCACTTTAAAAAGATCAAAACACTCTTTACATCTCAAACTTTGAGAAAAGAAATAGATTTCTTATTGAGACTTTCTAATATTCCATCCTTAGGATGGACTTACTCCAGGTATATTTTATAATTTTTAATTATATTCCCATTCATAATTTACTCGACATTTCCAGCCTAAAGTTTGCAAAATTTTCCAACTTAGAGTTTTGAATCAAGAATAACAAAGAAAATTTGAAATTGTATTTAATAAATTTCAAGTTTTGTTTTCATAATTCAAAATGCACCAGCAGCACCATCATTATTTCTTCTGGTAGCAGAAAACAGCCACCATCATCACCAAAGAACTTTGTGGCAGCTGCATGCTGCTCTGAACCAAGTTATTCTCAACTGGTCGAACAATTAAAAGAAAATTTTACTAATAAAAATAAATATTTTTTAAAAGAAAATGTAACTGTTACATAAATAATTTTTTGCAGGTTTCATCTCTGGGTAGGGAGTTGATGAAGCATAATTACTGCTGAACAATGTTTTAAAGCACTTTCATTTTCCTTAAAAATATTTAAGGAAAATTCCCAATTTCCCAGCTGAAGCTCTGCTCATGGTATGCATGGATTCACTTAGTCTGCCAATCAGTAGTCCTAAATCTTGTTCATTCATCTTTCCACTGGACAATAAATAGATTGTTGAATTATAGTTAGGGCTTATGCGTGCCTGATCCTACTATGTTTATGATTAATAAAATCCTAAGTTTGAATGGTTTGCTTTTAAGCTAACTTTGTCATTGTTAGTGGAAGAAGCAATAAAATGAAAAAAACACATCAGGTTTTCAACATTTAGCTTAGCCAATTACTTTGGAGGGACTGAGTTAGTTTAATGGTAAAAGCATGTCAGGGCTAATGTTTGACACCCGTCCCACCTGTTTTTAAAGGTTTTCCTTGGTGCCTTTGAGTGAGATCTAACAATCCTTAAGTGGAGTTTTGTTTTTGGAGAAATGGGCTTACATTTATTATTAAGTTGCATTGACATTCATAAATAGTTAGGTTAAGGTTAGGTTAAGTCATAGAATCTCATTTTTAGTCATGTCTATTTTATGAAAAGGATGGTTTGAGTTAGTGTAATGATAAATGTATGTATATTGATGTTATAAATAGTGTGATTAAGGTTAGGTTAAGTTGTGGAATCTCATTTTTAGTCATGTCTATTTCATAATAAAGATGATTTGAGCTACTATGATGATAAATGTATGTATATTGATGTCATAAATAGTGTGATTAAGGTTAGGTTGAGTTGGAGAATCTTATTTTTAGTCATGTCCATTTCATAATAAAGGTGGTTTGAGTTAGTGTGATGATAGATGTATGTATAAATTGATGTCATAAATAGTTTTATTAAGGTTAGGTTAAGTTGTGGAATCTCATTTTTAGTCATGTCTATTTCATAATAAAGGTGGTTTTATTTAGTGTGATGATAAATGTATGTGTATTCCCTAACATATGTTATATATTTGATGTTAAGTTTTGGAATCTCATTTTTGGTAATGTCTATTTCATATTAAAGGTGGTTTGAGTTGTGATGATAAATGTACCTATATTTCTTAATATATGTCATATATTTAAATTTAGAGGTTATGGTTGTGAAAATATGGAGCACAGTTAATATAAATTTTAAAAATAAAATGTTATGTTTCAATTTATTTATATTTTCTTTTTATTTTATAGCCTATATTTTTCTATGAATATGATGAGCTATGATTTTCTACATAAAACAAATAATTGTTAAAATTGAACTCTAACAATGAATGTATGTTTTAATATACACATTTTATTTATCTACATGCATACAATTTTAGAACTAATTACATGTGTGTCTTATGCATCTACTTTATAAAATTATTTGGAAGTGCTTTTTGCACCTAATTTATGTAACCAATTGCATGCTTTACTTCTATGTTGGCCTTTTCTATAATTAGCCATAATCTTTGGTTATTTCTTATTTTTAACACTCGCACAGAAAAATATCTCTTAATTGCTTTGTTGAAGATTGAATCACCTCTTGTCTTTTGGTAACTCCTTTCTCATTGCATCTACTACCATTACTTCTAATGTATGGTATTCCATCTTTATTATATTCTTCTCAACTTATTCATGAAGAAAACAATAAAATACTTCAATGTGCTTTTTTTTTGTCATAAAACTCAATTTTTTGTAATCATAATAGAACTTTGACTATAAAATTTCATAATTTTGGGTTATGTTTGAGTAAGCTCAATATCCTTAAATTGTTTCCAAGTAACCAAATCAAATCTTTTGAGGCTTGATAAATTGATAAATACTTTACTTCTAAACACTTGAAAGTGAAATTGTTTGTTGTTTCTTTCTTGTCCAGGATATGACACCACCATTCAAAATGAAAGGAATAACCTAATGTTGGCTAAGGAACTTGTACCTTTGGTTCTCTATGCTCTTGTTGCTCTTGACCATGCACTTTTGGAGGCTATTGTTGTTGCCCCAGTCTATGCCCCTGTGTGCTTCTATTGATCTGGTCTATCCTCTCCCTACTAAGGATAGCCCCTTGTAATTGATGGATTCAATTCCTAGAATATGGTCTATAGGTGGCATGACACTCCTCTAGTTGTGTCTTCAACTTGTAAATAAAAAATATTATATGGGTTCTATGGTTTAACATTATTTTTGTTGTTTGCGAACAACTAAATTGTATTTGTTATTTGTGAACTGAGTTGTTTCTGTATAATGTTGTTTGTGAACTACTATTACATATTTTTTTATTCTTATTCTCTTTGACCCAACCTTATGCACCCTTGTGGCATTGTTTATAAAGGTTTGAGGTCCTTGAACCCCTTTTACCTAATAAAAAAACCTATTGTTGATCTATAATGATCAATATCCCTTGCCCATTATGTGTCAAGCTATCCAATAAGAATGAGAGACTTTTTAGGTCACACTAAATATGATGCCAAGATTAATCATTTCTCACAAAGAAATAGAAATTCTCTTTATTTAACTATCTAATGTAATTGACAAAGGTTTCTCAAAAATTAATTTATATTGCTTACAATATATGTTATTTTGAATTTTTGTATCCATTTCATAAGGCTTCCTATGAAACTCTCATAAGGAATTATATGATCTATATAATCTTCTTTTTCCTACATCTTCAGAAACATTTATAGTGACAACTCACCAACTTCTATGGGTGTATCCACCATCTTTTACTCATCCATTTTAAACTTCTTAAGGATGGTTTTGAGCAATGTGAATCAGATTAAAAATATGAATTTATTTCTTCTACCTAGCTCTTATAGTTTGAATGCTTTAGAAACAAGTGGAGTATTTTTTTTTTTTGAGAAATGGGCTTACATTTATTATAAAGTTATAGCTGACATTCATAAATAGTGTGGTTAAGGTTAGGTTAAGCCATGAAATCTCATTTTAGTCATGTCTATTTCATAATAAAGGTGGCTTTATTTAGTGTGATGATAAATGTATGTGTATTCCCTAATATATGTTATATATTTGATGTTATAAATAGCAAACAGTTAAGGTTTGGTTTAGTTTTGGAAGCTATTTTTTAGTCATGTTTATTTCATATTAAAGGTGTTTTGAGTTATTGTGATGATAAATGTATCTATATTTCTTAATATATATCATACATTTAAATTTAGAGGTTATGGTTGTGCAAATACGGTGCACCATTGGTATAAATTTTTAAAATAAAATGTTATGTTTCAATTTATTTATGTTTTCTTTTATTTTATAACCTATATTTACATATGAACTAGATGAGTTGTGATTTTCTACATAAAACAAATAATTGTTAAAATTAAACTCTAACAATCAATGTATATTTTTATATACAAATATTTTATTTATCTGCATACATGCACTTTTAAAATTGATTACATTTGTCTTATGTATCTACTTTATAAAACTATTTGGAAGTTATTTTTGCACCTAATTTTTGTAACTCATTGCATGCTTTACTTTTATGTTGGCCTTTGCTAGAATCAGCCATGATCTTTGACTATTTCTTATTTTAACACACACAGAAAAATATCTCTTAATTGATTTTTTGAAGATTAAATAACCTCTTGTCTTTTGGTAAGTCCTTTCTCACTACATCTAATAGTGCCATTACTTCTAATGCATGGTATTCCATCCTTATTATGTTCTACTCAACTTATTCATGAAGACAATGATAATATACTTCAATGTGCTTTCTTTTGTCATGAAATTTGAATTTTGTCATTATAATGAAACTTTGACTATAACATTTTAGAATTTCAGATCATGTTTGGGCAAGCTCAATATCCTTAAATTGTTTCCAAGTAACCAAATCAAATCTTTTGAGGCTTGATAAATTGATATATACTTCTAAGCATTGGAAAGTGAAATTATTGTTTGTTTCTTACTTTTCCAAGAAATGGCACCACCATTCAAAATTAAATGAATAGCCTAATGTTGGTTAAGGCATCTGTACCTTTGGTTCTCGATGCTCTTGCTCCTCTTGAAAATGTAATTTTGGGGGCTATTGTTGTTGCCCCAATTGATTCCCTTATGTGTGCTTCTATTGATTTGTTCTATCCTCTCCCTACTAAGGATAACCCCCTATAGTTGATAGATTTGATTCCTAGATTATGATCTGTAGAAGGAGAAATCACGCTTCTCCATTTATTTTTGTACCTTGTAAATTAAAAAATATTAGATGGGTTTCTAAGGTTTAACATTATTTTTGTTGTTTGTGAACAACTATTGTATTTATTGTTTGTGAACTATGTTGTTTCTGTACATTGTTGTTTGTGAACTACTATTACATATTTTTTATTCTTATTCTCTTTGAACCAAATTTATGCATCCTTGTGACATTGTTTATAAAGGGTTGAGGTCCTTCAACCACCTTTACCTAATAAAAACAAAATCCTATTGTTTATCTATAATCATATATATATATATATATTCCCCATTATGTGTCAAGTTATCTCATACTTTCATGAGATATTTTTTAGCTCACTCTAAATATGATGCCAAGATTAATCATTACTCACAAATAAATAGAAATTCTTTATTTAACTACCTTATGTAATTGACACTGGTTTCTCAAAAATTAATTTATATTGCTTATAATATATGTTATGTTCAATTTGAGTATCCATTTCATAAGGATTTGTATGACATTCTCATAAGGAATTATATCCATATAATCTTCTTTTTCCTACATCTTAATAAATAATTATAGTGACAACTTACCAACTTCTATGGTTGTATCCACCATCTTTTACTCATCCATCTTAAACTTCTTAAGGATATTTTGAGCAATGTACATCTCTATAAAAATGTGAATTTTTCTTCGACCTAGCTCTTATAGTTTGAAGGCTTCAGAAATATTGTTTCTTACCATATCTAGTCATCTCAAACTCAACGACTAATTTAGACTTAACAAAAGTCTAACAATTTTATATTGTTACCCATACCAATAGTGTTTTGAATGTATAATGCTAAAACTATAACTCACTAATGCACTCAATGCAGACATTTAAAGTAGTACAATGATAAATATATTGTTCATCTTGTAAAAAAATATCAAATCATTTATACCATGCTCTTTATAATTGATTTAAATTGTTTAAAGTATCATTTAACCTATATATCAATTGTTGTTCTTGTTGTGTAGTAGGTTCTTTTTAAGTAGAATCATCTTGGTCAAACTCTTCTTCAAGTTTGTCATCAAGAATTTCTACCTATGTTGCCTTTGCATTCTTCACCTCCATTGGCTTATATAGGACTAAAATTTCATCAAACATGTCTCTTATTATTATGACCTTACGTATATGCCATATAATATGTATTCCTTTGAATCCAAGTTATTCTCTATCAATATACAATTCTTTCTTTCATCTAGTTTTTTTCACTTTTGATCATGTATGTGTGCATTTATAGAACAACAAAAAATACACAAGTGTTCAAACCTTGGTTCAAATGGTCCCATGCCATGATTCATAAGTTATCTTCTTACACCGTACACTAATATATAATTTATTTTTGACATATTTTTGTAGAGATTACATTAGCCAAAAAGGACTTTGACAACCTACAAAATCTCTTCAACATGTATCTTACACTCCCAAAAAAAATTTGGTTCTACCTCTTTTCTATATCCTTTTGTAATGGGGTGTACGATATAATTTAATCTAGCTTGATCCCTTGTATTCACGTATCTACTACACCCTTTGTCAAGGGGAGTAAGGTAAATTATAATCTAGTTTGATCTCTTGTAATCACCTCTCTACTACATCCTTTTATAGAGGGGAGTAAGAGATACTATGATCCAACTTGATCCCTTGTATTGCACATAAAATTTGGATAGAATTAAATGCATATTCACCGCCTCTTCATCTTTATTTCAATAATATATTTGAACGTATTGAATCTCTCTAATGCATTTGACTCACATTTAAGAAAATAATCAAATTTTATTATTAACATTTTGTTTTCATAGTCCATGATGATAGTGCTGATATTTTTAGATTGTAATTGTGTGCTTATTTTTACATCAACATTTCAAATCACACTCCATGATCCTCTTTCAAACTACTTATAATCTTGATGATTGATGATGGAATGTGATCTGAAACATTGATGTAAAAATGAACGCACAATTACAATCCAGAAATATCAACAATACAAATTTTATTGTTAAAATTCATCAACTAAGGTGATAAAATACCTTGCCCCATTATGTGATATAGTTTGTATTGGCCCACATATGTTTTAATAAACGAACTCTATTTCCTCCTTTTCTCTTATCAAACCCTTTGAGAGTGAAATTTTATGTTGGGTTTACTTAGGTAATATCTTCACACACTCCTAACTTGACTAGTAGTTGATCTATCCAAGTGCTTTATGAGATGTAGTTTGCTTAGAAATTATAGTGAATATGTATTTACATGTTTCAATTTATGATGTCAAAGTATGTGGTAGATCTTTAATCATTAATTATCAAGACATCATTGCTTCTTCCAAAAGTGTTGCATGTAAATTGTACAAGTTTTCGTCCTAGATACATCTTGTAATGAATTTTCCCTTTGCATATTCTATAAAATAAGTGTTATATTATTAAATTGTGTTGATATATGTGCACCAATATTATTACTAATTTCTATAATATTCTTAGCTAATTCTAGAACATGACATACATTGTGGAATTCCTTAAATGCACCATCAAGCATTTTTAATAAAAAATTCCTACTCTAGTCATTTCATGTCCCTATTGTTATCATGAAGATTAATATTCTTACCCTTGAGAGTCTCCTTGTATGCTATAGAACAACTAATACATTCCTTCATATATACACATTTTATCATTTATACATCTACTTGATTGCATTTACTTTATGCACCTAATTTATGGAATTTATTGGAAGCACTTATACACCTAATTTCTAAAACTAATGGTATGATATATTTTTATGTTAAGATTTTCTAGAATTAACCATATATCTTTGTCTATTTCTTATTTTTATCACACCCACTTCAACAAATATCTCTTTAAATTGTTTTTTTGGAGATTGAATCACCTCCCACAAAAATCAAACTTGTCTTTTGACAACTCCTTTGTTAAAAAATATACTACCATTACCTATGATGCAAAGTATTCCATATTTATTATGTTATTCTCAACATATTCACAAAGAAAATGATATTGTACTTCAATATTATTCACTCTACCATAAAAATCAATTTCTTTGTCACCAAAATGAAACTATTATTGTCAAATTTCAAATTCATGGATTGGGTTTGGGTAAGTTCAATATATGTCAAAATTTTCTAATTAATTTATTATCTCTTTTGTGGCTTAAAAATTCGATATGCACTTTTTTTCAACACTATAATGCTAAAATGTTGGTTATTTCTTACTCATCCAAGAAATCATACCACCATTCAAAATATAACAAATAACTTGATGTTGATATAATCATAATCATCCCTTGCCCGTATGGGATAATTTGATACATTCTTTTTATTGAGCTACCTACTGTAATGGACCATGGTTTCTTACAAGTTAATTTAAATTTCCTATTATATATGTTATGTTAGGTCTATTGCAAACCATTTAATACATAAGGCTTCCTACAAAAAATTTATAAGGAATTATACATGTTCATATAATCTTCTTTTTCCTGCATCTTTAGGTGCATTTCTAATGACAACTTATTACCAAATTCTATGAGAGTACCCATCAACTTGTAGTCATTCATATTAAACTTCTTGAGGATATTCTCAATGCACACCTCTTAAAAATAGGAATTTGTTTCTTCTACCTAGCTTCTATAATTTGAATGCCTAAGAAATAATGCATCATACTATATTTGGTAATCTCAAAATAAACAACTAATTCAAGTTTAGAAATTCTAATAATTTTGTATTTTTGTTCATACAAATAACATGATAAACATATAAAGGTTTACAACTTTAATTGACTCTCTAATATGATTAATATCATAAACATATTTAATGGTTTTTCCATTCTTGGTGGCCTGACTGGTGTTGTTTCCCAATCTATTTTTTGTTGTTGTTTTTTCTCTACTTTGCTACTATGTGGGATTAGTAACCTTCCCTACTAATATAATTAAAAATAATAAAGCTATCGTTCATCCTATAAAAAAATAAAACCTTTCATACCATGCTCTTGATAATTACTTTACAATGTACAAAGTCTTCTTTAACCTAAATATCAATTACATCTCTTGTTGTGTAGCTAATTCTTCTAAAGTTAAATCATCTTGCTTAAATTTTTCTTCATATTCATCATCAATAATTTCTCCCTACATCACCTCCACATTCTTCACCTCCATTTTCTTGTATATGAATATACTTTCATCAAAGGTAATGTCTCTTCTTATTATGACCTCTTCTATTATATGGTAATACAATATGTATGCCTTTGAGTACAAGAACTTTACCCTATTAATATACACTTCTTGATTTCATTATCTAGTTTCTTTCACTTATAAGTATTTATGTGTGCATATGTGGAACAACTGAAAACACTCAAGTGTCCAACACTTGGATTGGTCCTATGCTAGGATTCATAAGGAGTCTTATTATTCCATATAATAATGGGGAGTCTATTTTTGATAAATCTTGTTGTAGATATTGTATTATCTTGAAAGGAGTTTGACAACCCAAAAGGCATCTCCTACTAAATTTTAGTGAAATATTTTAAATTTCTTGAATCTTTTAATAATTTGACTTATTTTTAGAAAATAAATACATGTTATTCTTGATAATTCATTAATAAAGGTTCAATAAAATACCTTTATCCCTTATGTGATTTAGTTTTTATTGGCTCATACATGTTTGAATGCACTAGCTCCATTTGATCCTTGGCTCTTGTAAAGACCTTTTAGAATAAAAGTTTATGTTTCTTACTTAGGTTAAAGCCTTCACACACTCTCAAATTGACTAGAAATTGGAGATCTAAGTATTCTAGATGAAATTATTTTTTCTTCTAGAGCTTATAGTGACTATGCATTTACATGTTTAAATTTGTGATGACAAAGCACATAATTAGATATTTGATTAATACCTATCAAGCTAATTACAAAAGTGCTATAAATAACTTGTATAGGTTCCCCTTCCAAATACCTTTTGTAATGATATTTACCTTTGCATCTTTGAGAACATAAGTACTATCATTAGAATGTGTTGATATTCTTTCTTCAATATTCTTAATAATTTCTAGAAGATTCTTTGTTAATTCTAGAACATGCAATACATTAAAATCTTCCTTAAGTGCACCATCGAGCATTGTAATGAAATTTTGCTTACTACAATAATTTCATGCCTATTATTATCGTAAAGATAATAGTATTACCCATGTGAATCACAATGTATGCTATGAACCAACCTTTTTAGGGAATGATGTGATGTGTTTCTCACAAGTCCAAATACCATCATTCCATAGAGTATGATGATCAATGTCAAGCCTTCTAGGATATGTATAAAGTATAATCTACAACTATTTAAATAAAGTGAAACTTATCAGTATAGAAATGAGGATTATATCTAACATGTACTAAAAACTTAAATAGAAGGTGAAAAATAATTAAATTGGAAATTCTAATAATAGGCCATTAGTAAACATTGCTATTTATTCAATAAAATAATATGGTATAATACATATGCATAATAAGACTAAGGGTGAAATTCCTTGAGATTAGAAAATGGTGTAGCACATCCTATATTTGATTTAGCTAGATTAAAATACATTTGATACCATACACTTGATGCATGTTGATATCCACTATTACATGCCCTTAGGGTCAAATAATAAGTACTATATGAAGAAAATTACAAGAAAGTGGTTATCATAATTTCATACTTTACAATAATTAATAGTTTTTCTTGTTGTAGGTATCATGGTTAATCTTCTAACATTGGTAGATTGTATTCTCTTAGTTAAAGTTCTAGTTCTAATATCTTAAAGCAAGGTTGTGTGAATGACACATGTCCAAAGTTAAATGTTGTATAGATGGTCAATATGTGTCCAATAAATGGTGTCAAGTGCTATGTAAAGTAGCACCATGCATGCTTGTACATATATGTGAATTATTGTTAAGGATCACACAATTGTGCACAAGACAACACATGCTATTGCATGGTAAGGCGAATATATATTGAACTTGACATGGTGATGTAATATGAAACATGCACATGCTTGGCTAGTGGCACAAATTATTACAATAATTGCATGAAATTTCATCTTCGCATTATTGTTAGGTGTAATTGGTGTATGTGAATTACATAGCATCCATATTAGCATTGAACTAGCACACAAATTTTTGCACAAGGGATTGAAACTACTCATGATACTATTGAAGTTCTCAATGTTGCACACTACCTCAAGATATGACAATTTAGTGAAGCTTCAAGTGAGGATAACCAACTACGATGACATTAATTTATGGTGAGCTATTTAGATGATTTGAGTCAAGTTGAGATGGTAGAGGGGTTCTCATATATTAAAAATCACACAAATGGTAAATTAAGTTCAATGCCCAAATTAAAATAATGTTATATTATAATGTTCTATAAACTACACAATTATTATAGAACATTCAATGTCCTTACACTTGTATCTAGATCTAACAAATTCCCATAGTATTGCATATTATACTCTAATTTTTTTTAGGAACTATTAAGATCATTAAAGTAGAAGTTATAATTAAGATCAGTCATCCTCATTATAGTTAGTTTTTAAAGGTTCTTAGGTTCAATGTTGAATTAATGACTACTAAAAATACTTATGAATGTTAGGGACACATGTGATACCCTTGTGCTCTAATGATAATAAGAGAGGTCCATGCATGTTTGTGTGCTACTTCCTCAAGGTATATGTGAAGCTTACATGTACATGATAGTAGGTTATAAAGAAAATATCAATGTTTTTAAGTTGATTCCAATATTTTAGTGGTGCTACTATTGGGGAAATCTAGTTATAATAGGGAAATCATGAAACCAATAATACAATGTCATAGTTTTTGGGATAAACCAAATATAATTTTATAACACTAATATCAAGATAATCCAATTTAAAATTAGTTCTTGATATAGGTATATTATCTAGAATTACATTAGTATGTGGTCTCTTATTCAAATAGATCTACTATACATGGATTAAGTTGATAAATCATATGCACTCTATCTCTAAGAAGAACCATAATGCTTCTTATGTAATATATAACCATAATTATGATGCTATTGTGTGCTAACAACAATGTATACACATATATGATAAGATGTGTGGTTATATGGAAAATTAATAGTGTGGAAAAATTTGTGCCTAAAAATATGTTGCAAAGAGGAGGTGATCCTTGCCCAACTATTATGGTCTATCCACCAATATTATTGTTTTATTGAATGTGTTGTCCTTAGTGGTGAGCTTTTAATGTCAAAACAAAAAGTGGATAATTAATAGTTTATTCTTCTACAAAGAGTACTAGGATAAAAATCCCAACTTTTTAGTCACATTTATTATTTTCTAACAATGGACTCATATAGTTAAACTGCATGTGATGTGTGTTTACCAAGAAGCTCTTTGAGCCAAGTGTGTGATTAAACCATTCATTATTTTTGTGTAGGATGATATGTATATTCAATCTAGTGCTATTATTTTATAGGTCATGGTCACACACATGTTTAAGGAATATTTTTCATACAAAACTATTGAGAAGCTTGAATCTATGTTGTTATGAACATTGCTACAATATAATCACACAAGTCCTTCTAATCTAGAAAATAGATCATGTAAAATTGAAATTATTTGTGTGAAAGTGGAAATAATTGAATAATTTGATGTGCCCGACATGATGTGGAAACAACAATTTTGTTTGATTAGATAGAGAATCTTGCAAAATATTATCTAATTTTATAATAATTGGTGTAACCCAAGCCAATGTTACATAATCTCATCATTGTTTGGAGGGGATTAAAAATGCATTGAAATTTATAGCTCATTTACTTCAATAACTCACAACCAATATATTTATTCTGGTTTTCAAAACTACTAAACAAACATATTGAATCAAGCTATGGGGAATGATAGGGGCTTACTATATTCTCACATATCAATTGCACTTGTTCACTATAAGTATTGGCCAACCCTAATAGTTATTTTATTTATACTTGGTTAGACATGTGTTGAACCATGTGCACTCATATTTGAATCATACTAATTCATTTTTTGTGGAAAGTTCATGTTTAAATTCTACATGGATTGAATACATCTATCCCTAGCTTATAAAATACCTACCATTATAGGGTCAAGAAATGATCATAATGCACCATGAGATCTATTAGCCACTATATAACAAGAATAAATATTTTCTCCTTTACTTAGATAGAATTGTGTAACTATTATTTTTCTTATTGGAGATGTTGAACCCCCTTGATTGGGTGTTTGATTTCATCCAAAGACATTGAAAAGGGAGTCTTTCGTTTGAGTATTTTTTCCTTCTTAATCGCTTTACCCATTTCTACATAATGAATACATGTGTACATGTTTGATATCAATTATTAACATTAATATAGATATTAATGACATCTAGCTTGATAAAAAATTAAGATTAAATACCATTGAATGTGCCAAGACTAGAAGATGCATGAAGGATAATATATAACTATTTAAAGTGAGTGGAATCACGTAAAATATAATTATAGATTGTAGAACACAAAATAAAATCCTAAAATATGACATATATGAAATAAAATTAGAGATTTCACAAGGGATTGTAAAATATTGCTACTTATATTCAATAAAAGAACATGGCATAGTACATATTCATATAATGCATAATATGGTTGATAATGGAAATAATCAAGATTAAAAAAGGGGATAATTCATCTTATATAATTTTCATATCTATTGAATTATAATACATACCAGATAATTGAAGCATGCTAATATCCACTAGTATCCCCCCTTAGGATCAAAGAGATGACTATATAGATAAAATTATAGGAAATTAGTTAAAAATAGTTCAAGTTCTTTAATAGTTGATATTTTCTTTATTGCAAGTGTGATGGTTAATTTAATCTTCTAAGATTGATGATTGAGCTTCTTTTATTTAAGCCTATAGTTTTTCAATCCTCAAGAAAGGCTATGTGAATGTAATATATGGGAATCATGAATGGTATAAAAATGGCTAGTGCATTCTACAAATTGTGGCAAGTGTTATAAAAAATATAGAATGTGATTTTATATTAAATCAAAATGGGCTAATAAGTCTTGCATGGTTACGTATAAAAATATTATAGGGGCTTATACAATAGTGCAAATGGCTACTCAATTTTATGCAATGTCGTGATACTATATGCTCATTCTTGCATAATGGCACATAATATTAGAGATTCTTGTGCAATATTGTAATAGGTATTGCACAATGGTTCATCTTTCAACATTGCACTACCATACAAGTGTTGCACTATATTACATGGTTTTCATCTTTGGATTTCCATAATATGCAATGTTTTACATAAGGGGTGGATATTTTTTTATGACGATATAGAAGTCCTCAATGTTGCATGCTACCTTGGGGTATTTTGATCAAGTGAAGAATTAGGTAAGGATTACTAATAATGATGGTGTCAATCTAAGGTAAGCCATTTAGATTATGCAAGTTAACTTGATATGGAGAAATTGTTATCATACTGCATATATTGCATTAATGTTTAATTATATTTAATATACATATAATTATTTATTGATCCATGAAATTCTAATTGAATTACATAAATACAACACAAAATTCTCTAAATACATAAAATAACTATTAAGAGTATCAATTATAGAATTTATCCTTGAGGGACATCCTTTGTGTGTGAACCATATTATATTATGGGTTTCATGACCATAAATAGATTTCTCCTACTCACTAGATGAAGTTAAATTATCTTTTTATTCCTTCTCCTTTACCTCTTCTACCAATGCTAGCCATTTTTCATTAATTCTTAAAATATGATTATGCATTAAAATATAATTATTATTTTTGGATTATTTTTCTCCTTATTTGATCCTTGAATATTACTATAATTAATTGGAGAATTTTCTTAAACAATGCTATAGAAATATAAATGTTCAATCTTGCATCATTCTTACTTCTTCCTAGACTAGTGATGTTGTATTTTATAAATTTATATTTAATTAAGTGTTAAGAGATATGAAAAATATTGAAGAGGCAATCTCCTAAGAAGCATCATCATTACATCCTCTTTTGAAATTGTTGAACCACATTCTACTGGTTGATTTTTAATATACCTAAAACTGATTCATGTACATTTTTCTTGATGAGGGTGCTAACCCAAGACCTAGAATATCACACACAAAAACCAAAGAACATTATTGTATTCAGAATAATGAAATGCTTACATGTAGAGGATCCCAAATCATTGAGTTCTACAATACATGCTCTTACAGAAAATTACAGAAGTTCCCTTTTCTCAGTATGCACTCTTTCCCCCAAAAAGCTACCCAAAAATTAAAAACTAGCCCATAAATAACTCCTTTTTGGTTTGGAGCCAAAAACAACATTCAGATTATGATTTTTAGTTGCTTGGTGCTAAAAATTGCTATTTAAAATTCAAATTTTAAAACCACATTCGAAAATTAGCACATTTTTGAAAATGCACCAACTTCTGGGAGCCATAACTTTTGATCTGGGACTCTATTTAACGAACTATTTGAACCGTTGGAAAGGTCTCGGAGTGAAGAATGCGCTAAAAATTTCTCCATCAACTTGGGTTATTTTTGGGCCCGTACGAGACAATTTAGTGCCTCAAACTAGACTAAGAATATTTTTCAAGGAAAAAAGTAGAAACTAAAACTTGAATAACTTTCAAACCATGAATGATCTTGGCCTAATTCTTTCACCAAACTACTTAATTTTTTGTCCTAAAGCTTTCCTTAAATTTCTACATCCTCACACCATCAAATTCAAAACTGCTAAAAATAGAAATTGACAAGAAAAAGCGAAAATGCAATTCTAAAAGTTGGGAACTCTTATTCAATGAAAAGGGTATCCAAAAATGCAAAAACATCTAAAAAAAGCTAAAAAAAAAAAGGAAGCATAAAGGAAAACATATTTTTGGGTGATGCAGGATTGCCCTTACACCACTTGATGCTCCTACATCATTTCTTGATACTTTATGATTTATACTTTTTGAATTAAAGGAAATTATTTGAAAGATAGAGTCAAGTATTGAATATTTTGATAGATACATTTGAGTCAACTAATTCAAAGCCTCCTTGTATAGTTTGACTCATAGTTTTATAGAATCATATTATCACTCAAATTTAAGAGCATCTAAGAGATATACTTACCATATCCTATCTTCTAATTGCTAATGATATCTACATCTTGTGCAATCTTGGCATGTTTACCATCAACTAATATAAATAGGTTCTTGTTCAATAAGAAAATCTTTATTCTAATATTTTACAGATTTTAAAATATTTCACTATGATATTGATCTACAGTCCTTTATAATTATTTCCATTTCACACTCCTATCTCTTTATTCTTGTAGATTAAAAATATTACAAGAATGATTGATAAAAAATTTAAACCTACATCTCTAATGGGTATGTGCAGTATCATGATGGGCCAAAAAGTGGCGATATGATGGGTATGTGTAGGGTATGTGGCTGATGACTCTTTTTTTACCCAAAATTGATGAAATGAAAAGGGTTTTTAAAGGAGATTCTCAGCTTTCCACCAATATAAATTATTCTTTACTTTGAATTTAATAAATTATTATTATTCATTTTCTATTTGAATTATGACTAAAGTCCTGATTGATAGGTTGATTGAAAAGCATCTATAGCTTTCAAACGGTATCACATTTTTTGAATCCAAAACTTGTGTCACATTCTATTCTTCACATACTATAGGATTAAAAAATTGAATTTCATGAAGTTTTGACCAAGTTAAGGTGGTCAGACATACGAATTTTAATATTTTAAAAAAAAATTAATAAAAAATCATAATTAATTATTTACTTGGAAAAAAATTACAAAAAATATGCATCACATTGGGACATGAGTCCTCTACTTATTTATAAAATCTTATAAAAAAATATTATCATTTTATTGTGGTTAGGGTGGTCAGATAGACACCTACTTCTTATTTTTCCCCTAAAAATTAAGTACTACTGCATTGATTTTTTAAATTTTCACCGAATAGATAAATTTTTGTTTAAATAAACCTAGTAGTTTAGAAACTACATTCAATTTGCTATAGATTCTATTCTTACATATTTTTGAAATAATATAGACAACTTATTTAAATTTTTATGTCAAGTTGCCTAACTTTGATTTTTCTGAATTTTTCGCCACTTAAAGGCCTGTTTTACCCATGATGATTCTACACATACCCTAATACAGTGTAAAAATCTGAAGTAGAGTTGGAGTTTGTATGATGAATTAAAAATAAAACACTCTACTCAATTATTTTACTTCTTATTTGATATAACACATTTATGCATGAGATGTGACTTCGTGCACAAGGGAAATAATTGTTAAAACTAAACTCTATAAAATTATTCCTACCTTGGTCTATAAACATTATTTATTCATATATATATATACACCTAAATTTAAAAAATAATTACATGTGTTCTTTGTTTACTTTTTAAAATTTATAGAATGCTTTATTTTTTTGTTAAAATTTGTTAGAATTACTTATAGATATTTAGCTAATTTATATTTTTAACAAATATTTTAGACCTCACAATTGTAGTGAATTTGATTAAAAAATAAATAGAAATTTAAGGAATATAAAATTAAATATACAAATTTATTTTTATTATGATTTAAGGTGGAATTTTGAAAGTTCCCAAACCCTTGTACAACCATGAAACAAAAAAGACCCAAAATACAACAAGAAATGACCTAACATGAAGGAGAGATAAAATAAATTTATGACCAAATGAAATCCAATAGATGAATAAGACCTAAGAGACTAAAGACTTCATAGTATCTAAACTAGATTTGGTTCCCTTTCATCCCCTATTTTAGGAACATAGAACCAAATTGTGGGGTTTCAAAAGAAAATTTGGAGGACCCTTCTTCCATTCTTAAATTTTAGTCTAAGAAAGATTTATTATCATCAATAGGATTAGACGTTAAGGTAAGATTGCACAAAACCAAATTCATAGAAGGAAACTCCATACAAGCTAGAGAGTTATAAATTTTTTATAGCAAGGTAGTATTCTACATCAACACATTGAAGGCTTTATGATTAGAAGAATATTCAATGAGTCAAATGGAGAAAGAAATATTAGCTCATAAGGATAATCCGTGCTAAGATATGACACCTAAAAGGGTTCAAAATTTGAATGAGATTCATCAATAGTAAATGATGGGGAATAATGTACCTTTACCAAGAAGCCTCATCATTTACCTCATGTTTGGAATGATGAAATTTTGAAGCCATGTGACCAATTTTGAAACAATGATGACATAATAAAGGTAGATCCTCATAATCAAGAGGCTAAACCAAAGGAAGATCCACCACTTGAAAAACAATATCCACCAAAATATATTTAGAAATGTTCCAAGATGCACCAAAGAGTGAGAGTTTAATTCATGCGAGAGAATACTAAGGTAGAAAATTTATTCATTAGATAACTATCCAATACATTAAACCAATAGATTCAAAGAAATAATACAACTAGACTTCAAGTGGGAGATTAGCTATCTTAATCTATATATTGGAATAATATTAAATGATTTAGTATTCAAATTGAACATATGATACTAGGGTTTAAGTATAATAGAATATTATCCCTAATCCAAAGCTCAACCATATAGCACAAAATCCTAGTAATAGTTAGAGTTGAAGACCATAATGAATGGCCTCTAGTATAGGGGTAAATCTCCCTACTAACTTCAATAAGGGGTCACCAATTTAATCCAAGAGCCATTTGTAGAGCATAGGGAGATTGAGATAATAATGTTTAAAATAGTAGATTAAACCATTTTTGTGATATAAGATTCAATGTATACCATTTCCTCCCAAAAATAATAATAAGAGAATTTAACCTAACATGTGATAGAGGTTTGATCTTCAAAAAGGAGAAATTTGCACCCCAACATCAATAAAAACAACATTTTTTACTAGTATAAGCTACCAAATTTGCATTCTTATTAGTTTGAGCTACCACATTCACAAATGAAAAAGGGATTTCACTTAAAGCCAAGATTCATGGCATAGAAGCTCATGATTCACCTAAACTATCAGAATTAGAACCACACCTACCATCACTAACTTTTTATGAAATGGAGAAAGAGAATCCCTAGTGAGCACAATGGAAAGAGGAAAATGTTAGCTTAATTAAATAATTAAAAAATATTTAATTAATATAGATATAATAAGTGATAAGATGAAAATGCATTAATCATTTTTGGGTGTCTACACTACCAACATCAACAACCACTTTAGGATCTAGACTTGCCCCTCTAAATGCATCTCTCACCCCAAAAGGAAAAATAGGGGTAATCACCTAGGAAAGAGATGAAAATACTCCTTGATAAATAGAGGAAGGAAATAAGAGTTGTATGCTATCATAAAGGCTAATATTTATTTCTTATTATTTAAATAATTATTTGATTTTATAATATTTTTAAATATAAAAAATTAAATTTATATGTATATATATATTGTGATTATTTATAGTGTTATTTTAGTAATCTCTAATTGATCACATAGCCTTGAAAGGAAGTATGAGATAATTATATTGCCAATCGAGGATATTTGTATGGGTTGATTACACTTGATCCATGAAGAATAAAAGAATATTCATGCCACTAATACTCAATCTAAACATGATCAATAGAATTGAAGTTAAACTAAACATTCATTAAAATAAAGCATTCTAAACTATGAAAATGTTTAAAATGTCTATTTTAACCCATTTGAAACTTATCCTGTTATGGGATTGGTGTCGTGTTGATGTGAAACGATGACCCTTTCCCAATCCTGTGATTAGTGAGCTTGTTTCAATTGACTCTATTGATGAGAATCAATGAAACAGTTGTGAGATGTGATTGAAAACATGATTTATGCTAAAATGAGTATGATGCAAAAGTTAATCTAACATGATTTTATGCTAATTGATTTAGATATGTAATTTCTAAGATAATCTAAATGAGATTTAAACTAAAAAGCGATTCAAACCCTAATTATCTAATTAGCTAAATGGATGCATTATGAAAGCCATTAATGGAAGCTAAGCTATTATGCAACTAATTTAAACTAAAATATGTTAAATGTGTGCAAAGTATGAGTGTGAGTATGAGTGATTTCAACATCATAAGTTTTCTCTAAAAGAAGGATGATGGATCCATTTGTCTCCAAATAGTGAACTATTTATCAGAAAAAAAATGAGAAATGAAGGGTTGAGATAAAAAAAGTTAATCAACGATCAAGGATGGAGGAAAGAAGAGGCATGGATCATGGATTCTCATCAACGGGTGAGAATGAAAGATGGGATTTAATCAAGGGTTCTCAATCCTTCCAAAAAAGCACACTTTTGACCTATACAAGAGGTCAAAAGTTAACTTGCACAAGAAGTCACAAGTTAACTTGTATATGAAGCTAAGCGAGAATATTCCCTTTTTTAAATGATTGGAGGAGAGAGAATATTCTTTGGAATATTCTCATGGGTGAGGAAAAGGACATTTTGCAAATTAAAATACAGTTTAATTGTGCAAAAGGAGAAGGAATATTCCATGGGAATATTCCCCTTTTGGGTGAATGTACAAAGGAGGAATATTCCCTTAGAATATTCCCTTGCAAAAGGGGGGAATTAGATTAATTAGATATTTTCTAATTAAACAAGGGTTTAATCATGCAATTATGGGAATTAGAAGAATAAAGTGATATTCACTAAATTAAATGATTTAATGAATGGGGGAAAGGTGAAATGACATTTAATTAAATAACTTTAGGGTTATTTAATTAAATAAGAAGACTTATGGAATTAAATTAAATAGTTTGGTTTATTTAATTTAATGAGGCAAAATGCTAGTGTGAAAGGGGGGAATTAACCTGATTAAATGACTTAGGTTAATAGATGCAAACGATGCAATTAATTAAATAGCTAGGAGGGTAAGTGCACCAAGATGGTTCCCAAAAAGGGGGCCTAAGTGGCCACTTTTTTTATGAAATCAGGAAATGCTGACCTTAGACGTGAAATTGAGGATAGTTACGCTCAAAATTTTGAGATGGAACAAAAACAAGGATCGAAGTACTCTGAGTCTACTTTCTAAACTACTAATTTATTTTTAAAATTGTTGAGATTAAGGGGTTCAAATGAGGGATGTGCATAAATTGGTGTTGTTTTTGTTAGAAAAACATAACATAGCAACTCTTGTACGACCTAAACATGGTGAACTTTTTTGTAGTATTTTTAAAATCACTACAGTCAGAAGTTAGCTAATAGCATCTAGTTGGTGCACAATTTTTTTGATAATTTTTTAATGAAAATTTGATTTTTTACTAATTTTCTAAGTGGGAACTTCCTGAAAAGTAGAATTTTGGCCATGCTCCCCCTACAAATTTTTGAAAATAATTGATTTTTTTTTCTTTTATTTTTTAAAATTTGTAGAATGGAGTCTAGTTTCTAAAAATGTAATTTATTTGAAATTTTGATGAACGGTTAATTTATAACAAAAAAAACACTAAACATTGCTTTTTGGCAAAAAAAGACATACAAACAAAATAAATTATGGATGAAAGGCTTAACATTGTCAAAAAGTGAAAAAAATTACATCATTTGATAGCTAAGAGAGAACGTAACATTAACCATGTTTTTGATTTTGTCAATATTGAACTAGATGCAATCTTGATGGTGAGCACGAACCCGATTATGTGAAAAATTGTAGAATTTGCAAAAACACGTCTCTAGCCTTGTTGGGAATGCCCTTCAAGCCTTTGGGTTGGTATTCCAAGGAAAATAATTTTACCTTTTTCTTTGTTTTTAACCCGAAATAACGTGTGCACGTTATAATGCGCTCGCGTTATAATGCGAGCACGTTTTTAAAAAAAAATCATAAGTGGCCAGAAATTGGTACCCAACATCATGCACCCGCCCAGGATAATTTAATTACTTAAGAAAAAAGAGGATGGGTTTTAAGAGGAAATGATGTTAGTATACCTAATTCGAGTGTATGATATCATTAAGGACATTTTTTAGTGTCTACATATATATATATATATATATATATATATATATATATATATATATTATTTAAGTTTTATGATGAGGTTATATTTTTTAAGATTGTACCTTTAGTTTATGTTCATTATAAATTAAAAAGAAAATAATTTAAGATTTTTATATCAAGAGACATTTTATAATGATAATATGGAGTCACATTTTGTGATCATGCATATAAAAACTCCTTAACTTAAGTTTCATAGTAATTGATTTACATCCAAATTTTCTTCTTTATTTTATTTTCTACATTCATTGAAAAGGAAGATAAAACAAAAATTTTGTAATGCAAAATTTGGAGAAAATGCAAATTTGTGGAGGTATAGAATCATGACATTTTAAGTAGGAATTTTAAAAAATTTAAACTAAAAATAAAAAATGGAAAATAAGTGCAAGAAAATGGAAATGTGAAGGGGCACGAAGACCTTTCAAGAGGCATTAAGAAGTGAAGGGGCATAGGGGCTGAGGAAAATTCATCGCCATTTTGAGGAATGTGAGAAAAAATGTAGACTTGGTGAGGGGAAGGGGATTGTGCCCATATAAGTAGAGAAAGATAGAGTGGAAAATAGGCTATGTGGGAGAATAGAGGGTTGTTGCACCAGTCCAGTTAGTAAAAGACATTTAAAATTTTAAAAATGAAAAAATAATGGAAGATGTAGATTTGGGTAGGTGTGAGGGAGTTGGAGGCAGTTTGAAATAAAGGACAAGCCTCATGAGGTAAAGAGGATAGGCGCAAGGAAGAGGAAATCAATGCAAGTGCAGGAAATTTGGATGGAGACTAGATATTTAAAAGAAAATAAAAGCAGAATGATGAGAAATAGGGGTGTTGACCTGAAGAGAGGAAAGGTCACAATGAAAGCATAGTAAGGAGGTTGTGTTGGAAAATATAGAGGAGGCAATGAAGGTTGTGTGTGCAAAGATGAGAGGAAGAGGTCATTGAAGGCCCATTGTAATCAATGAATTAGTATTTTAATGTAATTGTGTGACTAATTTAATAAAAGAAATATTTTGTTGTTTGTTGCAATCCTCATTTTTGTGTGAGGAATTTAGGTGTTATTGTGAAGGGAGGGAGACCTTCCTGCACCAAATGTATCAAAGTAGGTTGTCTTGAGTATGTGGACAAACCACCAAATGTGAGGCAATCCACACCAATACTTATGGGTGAGGAACTTGGGAGGATTGTTGTAGAGAGAAAATTGGAACATGAGGTTTATTGAAGAATTAATTGGAATTACTCAAAAAAAAATTCAAGATGCCACCTCAAAGAGGAATACCTATAATAGAGGAGGTGGGTATGTGCAGGATCATGGTATGCCAAACAGCCCCCTTAAGTGGCAATGAAAATTCAGAAAAATCAGAGTTAGGCAACTTGACGTAAAAATTTGAATAAGTTATCTATATTATTTCAAAAATATGTAAGAATAGAATCTGTGGGGAATTGAATGTAGTTTCTAAACTACTAGGTTTAACTTTTAGAAACAAAATCTATTTGGTGAAATTTGAAATTTCAATGCATTATTACTTAAATTTCAGGAAAAAATAAGAAAGGGTGTCACGTAACCACCTAACCATAATAAAATGATAATATTTTTTCTATGAGATTTTAGATATAAGTAGAGGACTCATGTCCGGATGTGGCCTTTATATTTTTTTTTGTAATTTTTTCCAAGTAAATAATTAATTATGAATTTTTTTATTACAACTTTTTAAAAATATAAAAACTTCATTATGTCGACCACCTTAACTTGGTCAAAATTTCATGAAATTCAATTTTTTTTTTTTAATCCTATAGTATGCAAAGCATAGAATGTGACGCATGTTTTGGATTCAAAAAATATGATACCGTTTGAAAGTTATAAATGTTTTGCAATCAGCCTATCAATCAGGGCTTTTGTCATAATTCTAGTAGAAAATAAATAATAATAATCTACTAAATTCAAAATAAAACATAATTTATATTGGCAAAAAGCTGAGAATCTCCTCTACAAACCCTTTTCATTTTATCAATTTTGGCTAAAAATAAAGTCGTCAGCCACATGGGCGAAGTCCGGAAAAACAAAGTAAGTTGTTAAACACGTTTTTTGTGTTGACTTTTTAAGATTGGTATCTCCTAACCAAAAACCAAAGAAAACCCGAGCCTATTCCCTAGGCAATGAATTTTGTGTATTGGAACATATCGGATATCCGATTCAAATCGGATATCGATTTGCATTTAAAATTCAAGACTTTATAACATATTCAATTTATCTCATTTGTAGTTTATAGTTTATTTTAATATATTTAGTTTATAATATATGATTTGGTTTATATATGATTTTTAAATAGTGTATAGTTTATAGTTTATGTTAATATATCTAGTTTAGAATATACAATCTTATTTATAATTTAATATATATAATCTCTTACAAAACTATATAATATATAATATATTATATTATTTGGTATAATATGTTTAAATATTAAATTTCTATATTTTAGTTAATATATATATTACTAATATATAAGATATTTAAATATTATCTCTCCCCCTCTCCCTCTCCCTCTCTCTCACCCTCTCCCTTTGCCTCTCTCTCTCTC
>VDFB02261221.1:0-24384 GCA_007258455.2 Sequoia sempervirens | reverse complement strand
ACCAAAATACAAATATTCTTCTATATTATTTTCACATTTTGTAACTGGAATGATTTTCATTTGAATCTTGACTTTGGAGTCTTGAACATAAATGACATAATATTAAAATTTTGAACTATCAATTGACAGTTAATATTATCTTTCTCACTACCATTGATCAATGATGAAGTATCATACTATCATATATTCAAATGTTATTATTATTATATGATATATCAAATAAATTTTCAATTTTGTATGATATATATAATACAGTTGTACACAGCCATATTGTACCCAAGAAAAAAAAGTGTTGTACTAGCATACCTGAACCCTATACCCATACTTGATCCCATATCAGAACCAACAACTTAGCATATCAATTAATCATTATTGCAATATATACAAAAAATTACAACTTTTTTGCCATATCTCATACCTTCAAATTTGCTCCTTCAAGATTAGCACCTAATAAGTTGGCACTAGTGAGATCAACACCCTAGAATATGAGGTAGTTTCTCAATATTATAAGCAAAATTCTCTCTATAGAGGAAACAAGAACATCGCCAGTTACAACCAATGCAGAAACCAGAATGCTCCAAATGGGTTGAATTACATAAAATAGGTGATTCTATCAAAGCAGTTCAAAAACCAACCAACCTCAATGCCCATGCAAATCTGCATAGATTATACAAATGCAAATCTAATGAAGTCATGGATGGCATTAAACCAATAGATTGTGAAACATTTACATAAGTCCTCCAAAGATAATAATATTATGACTTCAATTTCTGTATGTATTTCCATTGCAAAAATCAGTTCACCTTTAGGCTATGGCATCAAGCATTTTATTTTGAAGTATAGATACAAATAGATATCATGTGAGCTTGAAAGGAAAGACATTATTAGTCAATAAAAGGATTAATTCATGATGATGTTTCTTTCAAAACCTACACAATAAGGCATGGACTCCCTCGTAGGTGGCTCTCAAGTAAGACAGGGGAATATTAAAAGGATGTGAAAATACATTTTTTGACAAGAATCTACTTTGATTATGAAAAATGTTCAAAACAAATCTATGGCTTCATACTTTTAGCATAGTGTTATCAGATAAAAAAATATAATGGTATAACCTCTCTGAACTGTTGTTTGCAAGGGCATACATATTGATATAAAAATGAAGTTATTATCTAGATGTACATAGATGACAGAATCAATTACATTATCAAGATTTAAAATAATTCAGTTTCACACCATTCAACAAAAATGCTTCTCTAGTCTAAATAACAAATAGAAAGACCTGAATTTGTTCTTTGTTGCCTATGGTTATGATTGAAATGGTCCAGCAAGCTTCCTTCTTGATGCTCTTCTTGTGATTATGGGTTAGGAGAGCTAATAGGAAAGGAAGTGCTTGATTGTTGATTATGTACTGAAATTAAATGAAACACCATAACATAAGTCAATGAAATAGTACAATGACAACATCATACACTTGCAAAAATAACAATTAATTATTGATATGAAAATCTAAAGAAAATATCAATGTAAACTTATACCTGAGTCTGTAAATCATCACCAGTTACAATATTGCCCACTGTTTGAAGAGCTAATATAAGGACAGATGGAGAGGGATGGTTGTAAAAATAAACATACATGCATTTTTTCAAAATATCCAAAACAAAGCAATTGTGCATGTTATAAACACATATAAAAAATTCAAACATGGAGCCAAACGGATTAATCTAAGTCATGCCATCCATTATATTTGGTGCCTTACAATTTAATATATAACTAGCAAAGGAAAGTATTACCCAATATATTGTTTAACATTGAAGGGAAATAGAACACCTATCTCTACCATAACAAACTAACTATTTACACTTACAGCGGGAGTTCAACAAGCCTGTGACAGACACCAGCCTCAATCACAGCTTGAATTTTATCATTTGTCCCATCTGAGAGATAAGACAGAGCCCAACAAGCATCTGTTAGATCATTCGAATAAATAAGCTGCTCAAGCGCAGGTAGAGCAAGCTTTGTCTAAGGGAAAAACATAATTCAGCAAGTACTTGAAACAAATAGTAATATAAAAATTATTCAAGTTAAAACAAGGAAATACATGTGTGAACTGATATACTTGTTCAAACATTGGTTGTGTTTTCCCTCGGCAGAAATTAGAAAAAGCCCATGTTGCATTTCTCAACATTGAAAGCTTAGCATGTTCAATCAATTGAGCAAGAAGTGGCGTGAGAGCACCTTGAGAAATAACTAGAACTCTACATTTTGGGGAGTCACCAAAATGGGGGCTTTGGAATAGGGTATGAACATCCATCAAAGCATAAATAATAGAGGAATTTTGTCAGATGTTGTAGTTGCAACTGCCCTAGTAGACATGTATGCAAAATGTGGAAGCATAGACAAGGCATGTGAATGGTTTGATAGAATGCCTAAAAGAGATGATATCTCATGGAATACGATGATTGTGGGATATGCACAAAATGGATTTGCTGAAAAGGCTTTAGAAACTTTCAAGCAAATGCAATTAGCAGGTGTGAAGCCAAATTCCACAACCTATGCCAGCATCCTCCCTGCTTGTGCCAAAATGGGAGCTTTGGAGCAAGGTATGAACATCCATTAGAGCATAATGGATGGGGGATTTTTGTCAGATATTATGGTTGGAAATGCTCTATTAGACATGTATGCAAAATGTGGAAACGTACACAAGGCATGTGAACTCTTTGATGGAATGCCTCAAAGAGATGTCATCTCATGGAATACAATAATTGCAGGATATGCACCAAATGGATTTTGTAAGGATGCTCTCAAAATATTTGAATTAATGAAGCACTCTGAAACATATCCTAACATTGTAAGCTTTGTTTGTATTCTTTGTGCATGCAGCCATGGAGGTTTAGTGGATGAGGGTTGTGTATACTTCAATCACATGAGTAAGCAGTATTGCATTACACCTACAGTTGATCATTATGTGTGCATGGTTGACCTTCTTTCCAATGATGGCTATCTCGAGGACACTCTAAACTATATCATTAAGATGCCAGTTAAACTTGTGGTGGTTGTGTGGATGTGTTTTCTTGTTGCATGTAGGTTACATATGAATATAGGCTTAGGAGTATTTTGATGGAAGGAAGAAACAAATACCTTCTACAATCTCAGTTTGACCAAACTCAATCTTCAGCAAACCATCCTTATTTGTTTGCTCATCTTTCACTCATTATTTATTCCTCAAAACACAAAATTCCTTAAACCATCAAACATCCACACAACAATCATATTTCCAATCTTTTTTCAAGCCTTCAAACCACCTTTAACAACTTGAAAATGATTGACTAAAACAGACTAGGTTCCTTCAAATATCAGTACAAGACCATCTCATCACCAAACTGTCCTCAATGAGCTATAATAACTTTTACAAATACAAAATTTAGAATAAAAGGCACAAGCCACCAACTCTAAACCTGAGACCTCTCCATTAGGGCTAACTCAACATAATTCAACTTATCACAAACCACAAGAACACTAGTTTCCTCATTTGGTCATAGTTCCTTCATAAACTGAATGTAAGCTTGTAGGTCTACAAAATGGTCTGTAGAGCTTCTCTCCTAGGATAAATACATTTACCCAAAACTAACCACACCTTTAGATACCTTTTTGGCTTAGTTAAAACATATGTCAAAGTGGGGTATAGGTCCTTTGGACCAAATGATTCAAATCTAACTATCTTAGTTAGAATTATGCCTCTTTAGGCCTTGGCTACAATAGGGGTCTTTAGTTTCATCTATCTCCAATCCCAAACTCTCACAACCAATACTTGGATCACTCTTTATTTGGTTTGAACAAGCTTATTATTCCATGAAAATTCCACTTCTAAAGGTATTTTTATAAACTCTAGACTCTAACCTCCATCTTTACTCATAAAACCCTATTTTTAGACTAGGGAAATGATTATTCACCACACTAAACTCATCCTCTTGATCTGTAATCTCTGAAATATGAGAATAGATACTATAAAAGGTAAACTCACCAAAAATTGAGAGATTTCACCAGATAAAATAGAAGGAATACAATTTCATCAACATAATGGTCACATGTATAAAGGGCCCTTACTTCCTCATAGTAGTTGATTATTCATGGCATTGCAAGGATACGGATTATCAATTCCAAATCCTTAGAGATGCTTTGAGGAGGTTGGGCCAGAGAATGTGTGCAAGTAGTGAGAGATGTGGCCTATGTGTAGATATTTGTAGCGAATTTGATTGAGGCTGCCACATGAATGTCTTGATCAAAACCTCTAAAATTGTTTAATTGGATGCCAATATCTTCAACAAAAACTCAAATGCAAAGATTGAGCAATACAAGAACACATAAAAATAGGATTTAGTTTCAACAAGACAAATGACTTGGTAAATTAGAAGAGGGGTGTTACAAAACTACAAGATCCACTTCACTACAATGTACAATACAAAATCTGCAATTAATAGTAAAAATACTTCAATTTACTTCATCTACACTATACACAAGACATTGTAAGATAAATATGATAGTTACATTCAAAGCAACAATAACAACTTAACACCTATTATAATATTAGTTCTCAGTGTTCCTATTGTTCCACAAGTCCATCACAATGAGCCCATTATACTCCTCATGCAATCTCAAGTTAGGATCCTTACTATGAATTGTTTGTTTTATTTGTCCAAGCATGTTGTTAAATGTTTCAAAAGTCTCTGCAAGACTAGGAGATTCAGTATATCTAATGACCTACATAACAAGTGAGATAAAGAAACAAACATATCTAAAACAATATCAATAAAACATAAGATTCAAATGATGGAGAGAATACTATTATGAAAAATGAAAATAATTTACAAGTTACAAACATTAATAAATTGATAATTTAATAATAAAATCAAAAATTCTTTGAATTAATGAAGCAGAAAATGATTGATTGCAGAATGTGCACAAAATGGATTTTGCAAGGAACCTCTCAAAATATTTGAATTAATGAAGCACTTTGGAACACATCCTAACATTCTATTTTCAATGGAATCAGGGAGGTTATTTAAACTTTTACACCCTTCTATGTTCAAGTGTTGTAGTTGTGACAGGTTGCCAATGAATCAGGGAGGCTATTTAAATCTATACACCCTACCATGTTCAAGTGTTGCAGTTGTGACAGGTTTCCAATGGAATGAAGGAGCTTATTTAAATGTCCACACCCTTCTATGTTCAAGTGTTGAAGTTGTGACAGGTTACCAAATGAATCAGGGAGCTTATTTAAACGTCCACACCCTTCTATTCTCAAGTGTTGCAGCTGTGACAAGTTGCTAATGGAATCAAGGAGGTTATTTAATCAGGGAGCTTATTTAAATGTCCACATCCTTCTATGTTCAAGTGTTGTGTTGCAGCTATGACAGGTTGCTAATGAAATCGAAGAGGTTATTTAAACTATGACAATATTTCATTTTTAAGTGTAGCAGTTGTGATAGATTGTCAACAAAATCAAGGAGGTTATTTAAACCTTTAAAATCTCCTATTATATTCAAGTGTTGCAACTGTGAGAGGTTGACAATGGAATTGGGGAGGTTATTTAAAACCTCTGCAACTTTCTATTTTCAAGTGCTACAGATGTGATAGGTTGCCAATGGAATCAGGAAGGTTATTTAAACCTCTACAGTCTTCTATGTTCAAGTGTTGTAGTTGTGATAGGTTGCCAATAGAATTAGGGGGGTTATTTAAACTTTTACACATTTCTATGTTCAAGTGCTACAGCTGTGACAGGTTACCAATGGAATGAGGGAGGTTATTTAAATATATACACCCTACCATGTTCAAGTGTTGCAGTTGTGATAGGTTTCCAATGGAATCAGGAAGGTTATTTAAACGTTCACACCCTTCTATGTTCAAGGTTGCAGCTATGACAGGTTGCCAATGGAATCAAGGAGGTTATTTAAACCATGACAATATTTTAGTTTTGAATGTTGCAACTGTAATCGATATTCAATAGAATCAAGGAGGTTATTTAAACCTTTGAAACTTCCTATTATGTTCAAGTGCTACATTTGTGATAGGTTTACAATGGAATCGGGGAGGTTATTTAAACCTCTACAACTTACTATTTTAAAGTACTACAGACATGACAGGTTGCTAGTGGAATAAGGAAGGTTATTTAAACCTCTACAATCTTCTATGATCAAGTGTTACAGCTGTGACAGGTTTCCAATAGAATCAAGGAGGTTATTTAAACTTTTACACCCTTCTATGCTCAAGTGTTGCAGCTGTGACAGCTTGCCAATGGAATCAGGGAGCTTATTTAAACCTCCACACTCTATTATATTCAAGTGTTGCAGCTATGACAGGTTGTCAATGGAATCAATAACCCTACTCTTACAAAGCAATGAGTTTCTTGCTAATCTTGTAACGAAATTTCTTGTTCTTTGAGTTTTAGATACAAGAGCAAGTGATATTTAGTAATTACATAGCTCTCTTAATAATGATGTAGGCTAATTGATTATGTACAAAAATTCCTGAAACATTTTCAAAAGAAAAAGACTTACGATGTGGCATCTATGTTTGGTATAACTTTAGAAGCCTTTCTCTTATCATATTTGTCTCCTGTTACAAGGAAACAAAGTAGACAAAAAAATCAGAATATACTGAAAACCATCAAAAAATCACTTCAATGACATAAATAAATAGAAAATATAATACAAAAATTATCTAAATATTATCTTGACCAAAATAAATTAATTATCAATGTGCCCTTTAAATATAAATGTACCTTCTCGACACTCAGGTACATATTTTGCAAGTTGGTATTTCTGGAGTAGCAATAATATATCAGTAATGTGGACACAAAAGCTTAAAAATGCTAAAATTAAGTAAATATAAAATGAGACCATTTTAAAAAGTAAATATATGCACCTGCAAATGGCTTTTTACATGATAGATAGTGAGATGTTGAACACCCATAACTCTAAGTACAGCCTTAGGTGTGGCTCCTATGAAACATCAATAGTTGAGTATTAGAATACAACACAAAAAAGTTGGCAAGTTGGAATATGCAGTTCAGAAGTCAAATGAAGACATTATACAATGTACTCTATAAACAACTAGATAGTAACCATTAACTACCTACCATTATCTTCAACATTAAGTGCATAATGTGAAACCTTGAGAAACTACAAGCCAAAAATCAAATGAGAGAAAAAGAGACCACACACAAACTGAGACCACAATTTTCAGAAACCATGTGAGAAATAGGAGGAAGATACTAAACAAATTTGACCAATGGATCTCAATTGACATGATCTTGTTTGGTAGATATAATCTTAAGTTTTTAGAAGCATCATTTGATGTTTTTTATGCTAGTATGCAAACTATGCTTGAAAACTCGAGAAAATACAAACCAAAAAGCAAATGAGACAAAAAGAGACTATACACAAACTAAGACTATAACTTTTAGTAACCTTGAGAATTAGAAGGAAGATAATAAACAAAGTTGACCAATGGATCTCAATTGATATGATCTAGTCTACTAGATATAATCTTTATAAGCACCATTTGATGTTTCTTATGCTAGTACTTAAATTATGCACATCTCAATAAATATATGTGACACATAGTCTCACATCAATAGTTACCCTATTTTTCTATGTATGGATATCTTTGTACAACTTTAAACTTCCTTTGTTTATTGTAAATTGTATATATTTTGATTAGATTCAACCCAAAATTTAGGTCCACAGATATTAATAAAAAAAAGGGCTCTTAAAGAATTTCCAAAAGTAATTAAAGAGTTGATTGAAGAGGGGGACAATCCTAGGAGGTAGACAATTCCCCCTAGAACCTCTCCTCACATTCAAGCCTAAGGAATTGTTGGTAGTAAAATTGGTAAATGTGAGCTTGGCTCTAATACTTTTTCTATGAGCGAGGAATGTTGGAGAGCCCATAAGTAGAGAAGTAATGAAATCCAACATATAAGTGTGCAGGGTAAATTCAATAATAAAATCATTGAGTTATTCATTTGAAGAAGAATTAGGGGACAAGAAACATATAAGTTATACCATTTTCTTCAATGAAGACAATGCTTTCCAATCAGATGTTTCTTTTAATAAGGAATACTACATGAATATTTTATGGAGAATGTTAAGTCTAAGAAAAATGTGCAATATATCCAAAGTTGGAGCCTCTACAAAGTGCAGCTATATATCAAAAGCTAACCTCCATGCCAATATGGTGCAGGGGCACCTACAACCATGATTCAGACTATGTCTTGGTAATGGTTTGTCATAAAGTGTTTGGATGAGCTTATGAGCTTTTAGGTGTTTTTTTATGGTATTTAATGAAATAAGGTCTCTATAGACCATTCTATTATGTATTTAGGGGGTTTTTGTGTTTTGGTGATTAAAGGTGCAAAGAAAATGCACTCTTGTAACAATTTGTACCCACAAGTGAATTTGTAGCCTTAAAAGGAAAATATTTGGATTTGCATGTAATTGGACAAGAGTGATAACTTAATGATGAAATAGGAGTGAGTTCAAGATGATTTGGAGTCATAAAGGTCTAGATGTCCAAGGTTGCACAATAATATTATTAAGTGCAAAAGTAAAGTTGTCAAAGCACAGTTTTAGGAAATAAGTGGGAATTAGCATTTTAAGAGTCAGTTAGAGGAGTTAGGCTATTGGATTTGAATGTAAAAATTTACTTAAAGCCTTCAAAGGCTCAAAACAGAGGTTGTTCAATGATTTTTGTAAGGATTTCATAAAAGAAACAACGTGCATTTTGCTGCTACATCACATTTTTTCCCGATTTCCAGAACTTCTTCTCTTTTGTACGACCCATACAGTCAAGGTGATGATTTAGAATTCTTGTATTTTCATAGAGGAATGTGTTAATTCTAATTTGGAACAAATTTGAGTGATTTCCATTGGTTTTTGGGAAAGAAAACTCATTTTTTCTGAAAATTGTTTGTTGGGGCAGTGAAAGCACAGTTTTGAGGAAGAAAATGTAAAATCAGTCATCCCACCTATTGTAAAACCCTATGTCTCAGTGGGATGACATATTTAATGTTTTTTTGCATGTTCAAATGGTTGGGAAGGCTATAGAGTCGAGGTTTTTGACATGGAGTAGTGTTTTAAGGGCTGGTAACAGTGATTTTGTATGAAAAATGGTGGTTTCAAGGGTGGTTTTTGTGAGTCATTGATGGGAACAACTTGGGAATGGTGTGAAATGCTTGTGCAGACCTTGTTAAACTTTTTTTATGATTTGGTGAGGCTTGGAAGGCCTTGGATTTGTAAAATGTAGGAAACCCTAGGTATTTGTGAGTAAATTGAGGGTTTTTGTATTGGAAACCTAATTGAGCATATAGGGTCCTAAAACCTGGAAAGTCTTTTGTTTTGAGACTTAAGTAAAGAATTTTTGGGGGTTTGGTGGTCTGGTGTGAAGTTTTAAAGGTAGTATCTTTGGAAAGTTGGCCTAATTTGAGGCTTACAATAGTGAAAAAGCAAGTTTTGAAGCATTCGGTCCAAAGGAAGTATGTCTAGTTTCCTAGTATGTTGTGTAACCCTGAAATGGGTCCTTGAATCCACAATCAATTTTCTTGGTGTTTTGGAAGGAATTTGTGAAAATACTGAAAAACCAGTCTCCAAATGCTACAAGGGAAACTAGTGTGCAAAATGGTGATTTTTGTGAAGTTCAATGAATCTGCTTTGGTGGTTGTTTGAGGTTCTTTCAATTGTCATTGTATGAATGTTGAGAACCTTGATAGGGATCTTGTGAATTTTTGTTGCCTATTTTGCAAACTTGAATGATTGGAGAACTTGAGGGTGAGTTGATGCCTTTTGAATCAAAACCTAGGTGAAGAGTTTCTTTGACCAAAGTTGATTGATCCCTATTGTTGAGAGTATCCCCACCTTGATCTGAATCACAATATAAGGATTTTTCATATAACTACAAATCAATCAACCATTAAGTAACCAAACCAGGCCCTTATATACTGAAAAATGCCAAAGTACCAAGGTCAATTAGACAAAAAATGTCTCTTAACAGATTGTAACCTAACTTGCCTATTCGAGTTTGAGTACAAGTTTGGGATTCAAGTTTGCTACAAGATGGAGTTTTTTTTTTCCCAATTTTGACTTATTAATTAAATTTAGTGCCCAAGTTAGAATTCCAACCCACATCCTTCCAATTCAAATTGAAATAATTGGGGCTATCCCACCATTTATCTATAATTTCCTCGGTTTAACTATAGTATTCTTTCTGGTGCAATACAGGCCATGGGGATCATATTAGAGTTGGGATCAAATAGCTATAATCTATCTACATACCAAATCAATAGTAATTGGAAAACTAAGAAAAGGGCAATGTGGCTTCTTTAGTATGTTTTTAGTTTGGATTTACATTTTAGCAACAACCTATAACCTTTAGAAGCAAGAAACAACCTAAAATCTTAACCCTCCTCTAGAATGAGAAGGGCCAAATGTCCATTATGGGAATTTATTGATGGATAATGATTAATTCATTATTAAATTTGGTATTATTGAGAGAGATTCTTGTGGTTTAGAGAGTATATGTAGCCAAGAAGAGTAAGCAGTAAGTAGAATCAACAATATACCTTCTATAAGGTTCATCACTGAGAAAAAGATAACTACTTTTTCAGTATTTTGAAGGCTTGATAATCTACAGTTATATTTTAAATTTAGGAGCAAAGAAATGCAACATTTATTATATCAATGAAGAGAAAATTGACAGATTTATCTTGAACAGGGTTACATGAATCAGACTAAAATTGTGCCTTTCAGATTTCCTTCTTGATGTATGATTACAAATTAATGTTGAATATTTCCCACTTTCTTGTCAGTTCTAAAAATAGGATTTTTGTTGTGTCTTCCATTTTTGGGAAATGTAACTATTGTAGGTAATGAATAGGGTTTTCCCATTTTAGAGTAGGGCCTATTTGTTTATTAGCAGTGAGGGGTTGTTGGAGGAGAGGGCTGAGTTGGGGAAAGATATTGTATGGGTATGTAGAACGTATTTGGTAATTCAACACATAATGTAGATATTGTATGGATATTGTATTGGCAGATGTGAAGCCAAACTCTGCAACTTTTTTCAACATCTTTCCTACCCATCACTTGGGAACAAGAATTCAAGAAAATCTATATAGATAGCTTTGATTTGATTGATTCATCCATTAGAATATGATTAAAAATATCTACAAACATGCCCAATAGTAAATAACACCAATTTACATACCTAGATTTGAGTGAACAGTAAAAAGCTCTAGCATCAAGTGCCCATTCAAATAATGTATATACTCAAGAGAGGTAGTGATTGTTTGTTAATTAGTATCAAGCCACCTTTTCCCTGCAAGGTTGGAGAACTATCAATTATTTTGCACCACCTGAATTATTTACAAAAGATTTTGGGAAAATTTCCCATCCTTTTACCATGAGCTAAAGAGGCTTGTACTTTTAAGTTAACCTATTTTATTAACCACTTGAATATCCCTAATTGCATTTGAAAAACTATGTCTTTGATTATCCCTTCTTAGTATCTTACTTGAGATGCATATTGATTTGGTTTTCCACAATTTTATAAAATCATATCTTGTTGCAAACTAGTTTTAGCTTAACAATGGATTGATCAAACCCTCACTGATAGAACTTTATCTTAGAACTAAACATAAAAATACATCAAACTCAGACATATAACACAGTAAAGAGTGAAGGAAATATTCAATAGTGATCTTCAAGAAATATTCAATAGTGATCTTCAAACCTGAAATGTTGTGTATTGTGTGAAGCGAGTGCCCTTTCTTCTGCAATTCATTTTTCCAAAGATTCATTATCAGTGTTTGGTGAAACACGAATGTCAAAACCTACTTTCAGGTTGTTTGCACCAAACAGAAAATGCCATTCACCACCTATGCCAGCATATACTTTTCCTTTGCAAGCATCCTCCCTAATGCCATTCACCACCTGTGCTAGCATATACTTTTCCTTTGCAAGCATCCTCAAAAACGTGAAAATGGGAGCTTTGGAACAGGGTATGGACATCCGTAAAAGAAATGTGTGCCAGTCTGTGTAGGTTAAAAGATGTCGTAATGTCAAAACCTAAATGTGCACATTATTAGGAACTTGGAGGTAATTTTCATTTTAATAAACATATTAGGAACTTGGCGATAATCTTCATTTTAATAAACATACTCTAAAACCATCGCTCTAAACCTTATTTTTAGGTTGTAGCTCGCCAAATTGGAGAAGTGAAAGGTCAATACTAGTGAGGAAGAGTTTGGAGGAGCGGGAACCAATAGTGGCAGGAAAAGTAGTACAAAAAGGTGAAAAGCAACTAAAAAAATGACAAAAAAAATGAACGTTTTAGATTTGTTTAATCATAAATAATTAATATAATATATAATATATAAAATATAATTAATTTATATTTTATATATTTAATATAATAGTAATAAGATTAAATTATATATAATATAATTATATTTATTATTATATTTAATAGTATATATAGATTATATTATTATTATAGGGTTATATTATTATTATATATTGTATTCTATAACAAAAAATATTAAATATAAATATAAAATTATTATAATTAATAATTAATATATTCTTATATAGAACAAATTAAATTAATATATAAAAAAATTGATAGTTTAATTGATCTTTGGAGAGATTAGGAAAAAGAAAGAGAGATTGAGGGGAGACAATTCTATATATAGAGAGGAATATAATATACTAACACTTGCACCTAAAGGAGGTTCAAGGATTGCGCTGATAGAAAATTATATGTATGTTAATATGTTAGAGAGTATGTGTTTGTGCATGGATGTGCTACAAATTCTAGTTGCATGTGGCTAGCTTAAAAAATTAATAATAAGTGCTAAATAATGGAATGAAATAAATTTAGACAAATCTAAATTAGGGCTCCCTAACATACTACACGCTCTTGGGCTTAGGTGTGGTGAAGTTAAGGCTCCCTAAAATGCTTCCTCTTTGACCTCATCATGCTGGACTATGGGAATAGCACTATTGATTCTTGATTCCTTAAGTGATCCATTCAAATGAATTGAAATAATTGATAATATATATGTTTATTTAAATGAAAGTGTCTGTAAGATAGCCCTCAAAATGTAATTGGATTGTTTAAATCATATTTTATTAGTGAAATTGACCACAATTGTTCTTTGATACATTTAACATGCTAACACAATAGGGAAATCAAACTGGCTTCAAATCATAGTTAAAAAACATTAATGATTCAGTAACATAATGAGTAATAAAAGTTAAAGAATATAAATGTTAAATTTTTTTATAAAATATGTGAAGGCCTTAAGACTACACCGAGAGGCAATGTCTTCAATGCAATAGGTATTTTTGGTGCACCAAGCAACCTACGCATCCAAATGGCCCGCTTAGGTAGGGGTCCCATGAGGGGGGCTTAAGATCTATGGATTATGATCAAATTCGAAAGAAAAAAGAATAGAGGAGTAATAGTCATTTATTTAGTCATATATTTAGTCATTTATTTAGTTATTTTTATTTGTTTGATATTAATCATTTATTTAGTCATTTTTATTTGTCTGATATTAGTTATTTAGTTGTGATTTTACCCAATGGCCAAATTAGTCACTTATAAATGACCAAATTAGTCATTTATTTTCAAAATACTACTAGTTTTAGTCACGTAGTCATTTATTTGTCAAATTCTACTAGTGCTCCTAGAAAATTTCCTTGAATTTCCTTTTTTCTTTCCTTTATTCTAAGTCTTTTGATTATCCTTAGAGTTTTCACCTCCTTCCATTCCCAAGCCACCTTTGTCTTTACTTGGTTTCTACCCTGAAATCAACTCATCAAGCTTGTCTGAGCTAGATTTGAAATTATTTTCACAAAGTTTCGCTTTCTCCAAATCTACTTTCATATTCACCACTTCTTGTTCAAGCTTATTGCATTCATCGGACTTGCTTTGCACCATTTTATTCAAAAATTCTTCAATTATTTTCTTCTCCTCTACTTGCACCTTCAAACCGGTAATCTCTTCATTAGCCTGCTTCAACTGCTCACTTACTTCCCTATGTCTTTCTTTGAACTTCTTCAATTTCTCTTTTAGCTTTTGGACACATTCATTTGCATCATCAAGGTTTTCTTTCAAATCTTTATTTTCACTTTCAACTTTGTCAAGATCTTCAAGTGCAGCTCGGAGCTCTTCTTTATCATTCATTTTTTCCATCTTCAGGATCTTCCTCAAGTTGTTAGGCTTCTCCGGAGGAACCAAGCTCCGATACGAATTGTTGAATATCCAAGATACTGAGAGGGGGGATGAATCAGTATCTTTTTAAACTTACTAAACAAATACCATCCAATTACTCCAATGCATATAATAGTAAAGATAAATCAGAGCATTAACAGAACATTAAATCACACAACACATGAACACCACAAATTTTATGTGGAAAACCCAAAATGGGAAAAACCACAGTGAGTGTTAGCTCACAATATAGTATAATTGGTTATAAGATATTACAAAATGGGTGGCTCACTATCAGGACTCACTATCCAAAATGAGAGGCTCACTTCCTACAAAATTACAATGACAAAATGGCTTATAGCCAAAAATGAACTAATAATGTACACCTAATGAGTGTTGATTCAATTCCTATGAAGCTCAGTAAACTGACTTGACACACTTCATCATATTCGCATCATCATCAACTTCTTCAAAACTATCCAATATATATAGCTAATACATTTGCAAGAATCAATTAGGTTGGCCTAATTAGATGTAACTCTTATTCATCAAAAATACCAACCGTCGGCTTCAAGATTTCACAAAATATTTCCAAAAACAATTCAAATGCTCAGCACTCTACATCATGTCAGCATGGACCTAAGATAGGTCACACATATATTCACAAGACAAAATTTATTTACTATTACATCATCTATCCATTAGGTTGGCCAAATATAGACCTAATAGCAAAAATGTTGGTATGTGGCAACTGATCATGCTATACTGTACCAGAAAAGGAAAAATCAATGAAAAAAGAAAAAAAACTGACTTTGTAGAACCCTAATCTAGAAGCTTCTAAGCTTGTTAAAAGGGAGTTCGGATGGGGGTTACAGTATGATGAAAAACAAGATTATTTTTTGCACTGGATAATAAAATCATTGGATGGCTACGGTTTGGTGGATGTAGCCTAGATTGGGTGAACCACGTTAAATTCTTTGTGTTATAATTTATTCTATGTGTGTTTTAGTTTCTATGTTTATTAATTAAATCTACATTTAATTGTTAGATATATGCCTTTCTAACCCTAACAAAAAATGCAACATAATAATGTTGATACACCATACAAGCATCTGAACACGTGAGATTTTGAATGTACATGCTCCCAACATCCATAAACCATCTCCAAAAAATTGAAGCAACAATAATCAACAGCAAAGGATTATGGACCAAAATATCAGAGGATGATTACTGTATACTAGTTCAGATACCAATCTAAAATACCAAATCAAACTAAGACTTAATCTTGCAGTTGCAACTCATATATCATGGTGACATCAATGACAACACAAAAAAACAAAATGAGATGTTCTTCTTCATTCTTCCAACACCACCCCCTTTCAATAGGTGGTGTTTGTGTCTCTACTTTGGTTTGTGTTGTGACTTCCACTTGGTAGTTAGTTTCCTTGATTGGGTGTTCCTCTCCTTGTGTGTTTTCCCCAGTTGAAGCCTCAAATAAGGTTTCCCCTCCCTTCTCTCTCAACTCAATGGATACAAATAATTAGGTTTATTGGACTATTGTCTAAAGGAGGAAGAAAAATCTTCCAAGACACATAGCTTAGTCCCACACCTAGGTCAAGGGCGTGAGAATAGTTAGGTTAGGGTATGGTATTTTTAGTCCCATTATGTCAAGGTTTGATAATGGAATCTTACATGGAGTTTTGTTGTAGTTCAACCATTGAGTCATTAGCTCCTTTTTATCCTTGATTTCATATCTTTTCAAAATCTACATTTGTAAAAGGGTTGGGGCCCTTTGAAAAAACCTCCTTTACCTATAATAAAAAAATAAATATAATAAACTAGATAAATAAAACTTATTTATTAAATGAATATTAAATAGAGCTTTTATCTCCATCTAAAGAAATTTAAGTTGAATTAAAAAATAAATGTAAGATCAAAAATATTATTGGTTCCCAATCATATATAACTATTTGAATAAGATTATTTTAGTAAATGTAATAAATGTAAATTCAAGATTATTTGATCTAAACATATTTAAGGCATGTACATGTGATCAAATGATTATGAATTCACCTAGTAACATATCTATGAAATAAAAATTTCAATACAAGAATTATGAAAATTATTTAAAACCAATTTCATTCAAATGGTTTTATCTTATTTATTATGAATTTCTTCTAAATGTGATAATCATGACTAAGTTTAGAAACTATCATATTATTCCATCGATTACAAGTACTAATATTTTTTGACATCATCTACTAACTCAAAAGTCAAAATTATACTTAATTCACATTTTTTCTCAATTATGAGAAAATACAACAAATTATCTAAATAAAATATGTTTATTTATTTGAAGAATAAATAGAGTTCTTATCTCCATCTAAAGAAATTCAAATTGAATAGAAAAATAAATGCAAGCTCAAAATCTTATTGGTTCTCCATCTTTCACAAATATTTAATAAAATTATTTTTAAAAATGTAATAAATATAAGGTCAAGACCTTTTCCATATATCAAAAATATGGATTTATTGCAACATGACAAGGTTTCATGTCACAACCATGTTATTTTTGTAAATAATATGGTCTATATTTATTAATTGGTAGTCCTTGTAACACCCCGCTTGGGAACCCGAAGAACAATACATAAAGTAACAAATTAACCCAAAAATTTTATTTTTTTTTTTAAAAAGTCATTTGATTGCAACATAAGTACAAAAGAAACATCTACACGGATGTTCTCAGGGTTTCATGACAACGCTACTTAAACATTCACAAGAAGAACATCACATCATTTAATCAATGGCATAAATCATAAGAACAAATTATATCAATAAAGAATGATCCATCATACAATCATAATATAGTCAAGTTACACATACATGTTACATCAAGTGAGATTATAAAAAATCTCGTTATAACATAAACATTACAATAAGATCTCACATACACATCAACTATGTATACAATATAGATGAAGTTTATAACACATCTGTCAACCTCGTTCATGAGTATGCTCAGCGTCGAACATCATGAACAATGTAGAATCAAGAACCTGTCACAAGTACAATATCACCCACGCATTGCAACACCTACAAGGGGACCCAATGGAGGATATAGCACGTTCCTCCCAACCACGTGGTACTCGAAGGCCCACTCCTCCGTGCTAGGAGATAATATCAGGTCCACAAAGACAAACAAACATGAAGACAGAACATAATGTCACATGGCTTGACGTACACATAACAACATAATGATATCTAACCATAAAATCACGACAAATGCTTCCAAAGGAAACAACATTACAACATGTAACTCTACATAAGAGACCACAAATATGCTTTAGATAAGCGTGTCATCACATAGTTCATTATAGGTTACCCTAACGAATCTTCCTAGACTACCAGCCCTCATCTAGAGTTACCTTGGCAGTCTCTACCAATTCCTAGCCCCTATACAAACTCATGTGGAATCGAACTACCTTTCAAGAAGACAAAGTAGATGATCAAGCCATTACAGGCCTTCTCAACCTACCCTTAATCTATACAAGTACTAAGGTGATAGGTGAGGCATTCAAATTATCTAAATTATTTTATGATTATCACCCAACCCCGAGTACATTTAGTTAGGCTTTCACTGGATTATAAACCCTCGCTAGGTTACCCTAGTTACCTCTTAGGGTATCCAGCCCCTAACAAAAGCCACTCTTCATATAAGAAAAATCAATATCTCATAACATATAGGATAGCCAACATGCTCAAATCAGAATAGGGTATGATCACATTTCATCCATGACATAAAACATCATACTCTCATTCACCACATAGGTATCATAAACAACGTGCATGACTTGACTTCAACAAATCCTATACAAGAATTGTGAAACTCAACTAAATCAAACAATTCTTTAAAAGAATACACAAGCCTCAGGAAAACATAAGCTCCACAACACATGATACACCTTTAACTTAAAATTCATACATCTATTTGTTGTAATAACAAAATTCTTTAGGTCTACTTTAAAATCAAATATAATTTTAAAGAACTTCAAATCATATCAAATGGAGTTAATATAAGAATTTCAATCCCTTAATAAATAGATTTAATATATAAAAACTCCATTTTAATACAATAGAAATCTCAACTAAACTGAATATAAATATAAATCAGAGACTTTAAGAAATCACTATAAATAGAAATTTCATTTAAATATAAACACAGTATATATCTACAAATAAAATTAGATATTCACCTTTATTATTTAAATCAAATGACCACTATTAACAAAAGAACTATTGCATAATAAAAACAATAACTTAACTTTTCCGTAGTTTACATACTACTATTGACACATAGATTGCATTTAGTTAAAGCATGCAAATTACATTTTAAACACCATATGGTGGCGCCAAATACCAGACAACATGGAGATTACCCATGGTAATTATGTTAAGGAAATTTCTTTTAAATACAAGGATTCAAAGCACACCAAGCATGCAGTAAAAATGAGTGCATAAACAGATAACAAGTATCAATAAAGGTGCTAGAAGAGGTAGAAAGAAAATGCGGTGACTCAGAAGAAACTGAAGCTTCACCATAGATTAGAACACTAAAAATTTGGTGACCATTCAAACAGACATGAATTCAGATTTCTATAGGTTGGATTTTAACGCCACAATACATGGAGTTTGAAATAACCAGATCATTGAATATCATATATCGAATCACCAAAAGTTACAATTATCAAATGATATGGCACTGGAGAAACACAAAAGCTCGGCTATTAAACAAACTCACAAAAATGTTTATCCGGAAATAAACAGAAAGAATCTAAGGGGTTGAGGTATTACAGTAACAAAGAGAATCACTGCAACAACAGGGCACTGGAAACACAAGGATTCAGCTAATAGAAGATTTACAGGATTGTTTTAAAAGGATTGTTTTAGTTTTGATTATCTTGCTGAATTGAAATTCTGTTTTAAGAAATCTTAGTGAGTAATTCATCTTATCCTTTGCAGGTTCAAGAAGATCAAACAAATTTCGCAGACAAAATAATTTTCTTCAAAAGCAATCAGCATTCAAACACAATAATGGAAAAATTTTGATTCTTTAAAAATAAAAAGAATCTGTTATTCCCATTCGAATCACTCAAGAATTTGATGAAGAATTTAGCAATTTCCAACCAAAACTTTTCCAAAAACCAAAATACCGCAAAGAAGCTTTTTCAAGAAGACTCATGCTAAAAAATTTCCAAAACAACTACCATGAAAACCATAATTTTTTTCACACCCAAAGGCTTTCAATCTTTTTCTCTTTTAATTAACTCACAATTACCAAACTTAACTCAAAATCAGCATGCAATCAAATTGATCATTCAATTCAAACTAAATAAACACTCAAGATAATATCAACATAATATTAGAAATTAGGATCATTAAAAATAATATCTTACAAAATATAGTGCCCTATGTTCTAAGAAAAAACAATTCAGCATTATCTACTTTCAAACATTTTAACTAGCATATTGAAATATATATCTTTTACTCAAAAATTGTCATTACAAATAAATAAATATCTCTTTTAATTAATTTAATTAATCAAAACCTTTTAAAACAACAATCACTTTTAAACTATTAAATTGTCTAAACATAATGTTTTAATCTAACATTTCCACATCATCAATTAAATCAATAACTGATCAATTAACCATTAATCTAGTTAATATTTCCAAACATGACGAAAATATGAAGACATGACAGACCCGAACAACATAACACAATGACAATGGGTGACAAACGGATACTCCATCTGTAAAGGAACGATGGCTAAAAGAAGGACCTAACATTATCTCTGAAACATGTTACCATTGGGTTTAGGCACGCTCAAACCTAACGAGCAGGTGGAGTCGATGCCTAATACCTACAACTGCATAAAACAACATTGTCAAACATATCTATATAAATCGACAATCACACCGCGAAGAAGAGTTGCAGCGTAGTAGGGTACTCGAGTGAGTAATGCTACCCTGTCTCCTTCACCGAGACTAGCATACAAAACGACATCACAAACAACATCAGATACATCATCATAACACACATAATGTCTATCACAATGCCGCCACACATCATAATCAAATGATCAATAATGTATCTAATGTATCATCAACAAAGTATAAAACTAGCATAGTATCAGTGTCATAATTAAAATAAAATAGCATAGTATCAGAATCAACTAAAACAACTATCAATCAAACAGAAACAAAGTGCAGCAACTGGAGGGACACTACAGTCCTTTTGGTCTCTACCATTGATCTCTGAATTTTATCTAGTGCTCCTCTTTAAGGGATCACTTACTAGTGTAACAAGACATAAGTAATTTATCATGACAATGTTTAAGTTAGGAGATTATAAATATATGTAACAAATTTTAAATTAGTTAGCCTTATTGTACCTCCTACTTAAACCATTATTTTTTAATCATTTAAATCTTAATAAATTATGAAAAAACATGTGTTTAAAGGGTAGTTTATTACAAACAACATTATTTTTAGGTTAGGCCTCTTGTATATTTTGTAAAAATCTATAATTTCTAATATTATGTGAATTGGTTTTTCTTAGAACATAGGGCACTACCCTTGGAAAAAATTTAGAGATTTTGTGCATGACACATCTTTCTATTTGGATTATTATTAAGATATGTTGATCTGGCCATATTGTAGACTCATTAGGTCATGAAATTTTTATAATATTCTTCAACAATATATAACAAAATATAATGGGGAAAATTGCTCCTCAAGAAAGGGAATATGATCTAAGAATAAAATTATGAATAAATACCTTAAGATAACTACTTTATCTACATTGTATTGTCAATTACACATTTTTGTTGCTTACTCACTTACACACTAGCCTTGCACATTGATATATATCTAGTAGTACTAATTTACACATAATTGTGCAAGGATTAGCCTTAATATTTGTACACCCTACACTAAATCATGCAATCCTAAAGGTTCTTTGTGTACAAATATATCATAACTTTCATAAAGTTTCTTTAAACATCATTCTACACATATGCCTTATATATTTTCATATTGTGTACCATAAAATATGCTCTATATTTGCAACTATACATTAAATCATATATTTGTGATATATGAAACAATATGCACATGTTATGCTTCTATATATGTGACATCTAGTAGGCCTTACTCCATATGATCATAAAAGTTTGGAAATTGGCACCACACATCTAACATTGGTGCTATCTAGCACCATATAAGTTTTATACTTGATAATATCCTATCCACACATATCATGTAACCATATATGTTAGTCACATGTCAATATCCACATGGCTATAATTTTTTTACCTTACTTATAAATACTAGCATTATACACCTTATATAGGGAGAGTCATTAGAGGGGAATCCAACCATGCATATGACTTGGTAGTTCAACATTCCACCCTAGTATCCATAGACCAACATGGTCCACACATATGATATCAGCACTCATGTAATAAATATTTTAGAAATATGTCTCATCTTTTTCTATTAATGAGAATTCTCATTCTCGACCTTTTCTATAAATCATACTATTTGTATTTATCCATATTCTACTATGCGAATAGAAGAAATATTTCTACTAATGTATCTCTTTAGATATGTGTAGAATTTCCATGTGTTATCTAACAAGTTCCAATACACATTATATAATTCATAATATTATTTAATCAATTATCATTACTTTAGAAGTTGTGGATTGTAATTTGATCATCTCCTAAGCTTGAACCAGATCATTGTTATTAAATATTTAATTTTTCTATGCTAATTATAATTTGACATAGAATTAGTACTACTCACAAGAATGTCTTAACTATTGTAGGAATATGTGAACAGATAAATACAATAAAAATATTTGAGATGAAAGGACCCATTTTAACACCTATTGATGAGAAAGTATGTCCAACCATGGATATTTAACATCACTAACAATAAAATCAATACCCACAAGAAACTTTCAATTTATAGGAGGGAAGGCTTCAAAATCATCTTGAAGAAGATTATAAATATAATGACATGGAATAAATATAGTGTTAGTCCTATCCTAAAAATTATTTCTCAAGCTAAGGGTAGAGATATTTGACCCTCGATGGTCAGTTTTCTGCTATCTTAGGGAATCATTTCACACTGCTCAACCATTTCAAACATGATTTGCATGTTTCTTTTTCATTTTTTCTTCTACCCTCGTTGGAGGTTTCAATCTAAGCCCACCTCAAGAATTATAGGACCCATGTGCTCCATGAAGGGCTCATCTTGCTCATCATGGAGCATGTGAGAGATAACACTCTAGCTAAATCTGTCAAGGGAAAAGAGAAGACGATTAGTGATGATTCCTTTTCTTCTGGTTTAGATATTGATAATGATGGGGATGAAGAGTGGAAGGTGGATGAAGAAAACATTGTTGTAGTCTCCTCATCCCCAATTGACTCCCACTCTAAAAAGAGGAAGAAGGGGACTCTGAAAAAGAAGGGTCCCACCAAGAAATTGGTCATTCATGGGATGGATTCCAGTGGGTCCTTGTCTAGTGAGGGTAATTTTGTGCAAAAAAATGTTGGTCCTCATCAGTGGACAACCAAAAATAAGGCTATGTTGTATGGTCAATATTTTGACGATTCTAGGAAGGGTGAGGAAGAGCATTTGTTTCAGTTGGAGGAAAATACGGACTTGGGGATTTTCCATAAGGCTTCTAAGAGACTAGCTAAGATGCACAGGTCAGAGTAAAGGTTGCGGAATGGGTGAACAAGAGGAACCGAAACAGGTGAAGGATACAGCTGACAATGTTGTAATTATGGAAGATTCTCCTACTCGGCAGATTCCTCCTCATGTTGTCAACGATGATGGTGATAAGGTTATTGAGGATGCTTTGGCGGAGAAGGGTGTGAGGGAGGCTATGGGTGAGAACTCGACCTTGGATAAGCCAAAAATTACAATTGTTAATCCTCTTTTTGAGGATTTCTCCTATCTTGACGATGATAGCACTTCTATGTTCAAGCTGTTGGACATGGACAGAGTTGGCGCCACTTGTACCTTCAAACTTTCCAAATGGGTGATGGAGTTTAATAAGGTGAACATTAAAATCAAAGGCCTGAAGGAGAATTTGGCTAATCGGCCAAAAGGGTTATCCTCATATTTTCTCATTGAGAGGATGGTGGATCTAGAATGTTCTTTTTCTAATTTCAAAGCTGAGTGTGAAAATTTGTTGTGCGAGTTGGAGGGAAAGGTCAAGGAAATTAATGAGGATATCAAAAAGCTCTTGCAAATTAGCCATATGTCTGTCAAAAATAGTGTGGATTCTCTAGAGGTATTCCTTGATAAAATCAACCAACTATAAAATCAACCAACTATGAGAGGATCAAATGCATTTTGTTGAGATGTATGAGAAGGATCAGGCTTCCAAGGGGAAGGGTAAGAAGAGTGCTAAAGAGGATGCTAAAGGCACAAGTACTAGAACAAAGGGTAGTCTGAGGAAATCTTTTGAAGAAGAAAAATAGGAGTTTATGGATATGCTTAACCTACAATATAATTAGGAGATTGAGGTGGCCAATACTCTAAAAACAATCTAAAGTAATTCTCTTGTTATTGGTTTGTTTTTCTTTTTGCCTATTGTCTGTTGGTTTTTTTTTGGTTGTTGGTTGTAGCTAGTGCCTTATTTGATATTTTCTTTGCTTAGAAACATTTTGCTGTAACTTGTTGTAAAGGGTTTCAGGGTCCCTTCAAAACCTATTTTTCCTATATAATCAAAACATATCTCTAAAGGAGAAAATAAACTAGCATGACATGAATATGAGTGCACATGGTTCTATGCACCTAAACAAGCATAAATAAGTATTTCAACATTATTCAAGAATTGTAACCCATAAATGATGACAAATCCAACAATTTCCTTTCATTATTTGATTTTTTTATTCATCTAGCTCATTTAACAATTTTATAAGAACACCAAATACATTGGTGTAAATTTTTTAAAGTGAATGTGATATGAAGGTTTGGGATTTGGCTACAAGAAACTCTCTATTCATAGGAGAAAGGATTTAAAATCATCTTGAAGCAA